>JADBJO010020910.1:5000-30514 GCA_016801955.1 Conus betulinus | reverse complement strand
AATACTCGCAATATTTGGAAACTCACTTTTTGGAAACTCACTGCTGCCTTACTGGAAAATGACTCAAAATACAAAGAAACACACAAAAACAAGATGTAAAGTAACGCAAATGCAAACAATCATCAATAATGAGCGAAACAAACTTCAGTCATGAGCGAAACAAACATCAATCATGAGCGAAACCCCCCATTCACAAAAAGGGAAAGGACAAGTCGAAGACTGACAGCTACAGACCCATCAGCCTTACAAGCTGCTTATGAAAGCTGATGGAGAGACTTGTCAACACAAGGCTTGTCTGGCACCTTGAGGAGCATCAGCTGCTGAGCCCTGAACAGGCAGGTTTCCGCCAACACAGATCAACAGAAGACCAGATCACATTCATCACGCAAAGCGTTGAGGACGCTTTCCAAGAAAAAGAAGAAAACGCTTGCTGTCTGGATGGAGGCGTTCGACAAAGTCTGGAAGGACGGACTTAGGCTCAAGCTACGGCAATGTGGTGTGTGTACACCTGGATCAGCCAGTACCTACACAACCGCCAAGTCCGATTCAGGGCCAGAAAAGCAAGAAGAAGGTACTGAGACAGGGAGTACCACAAGGAGAATCCTTTCGCCAACACTATTCCTCATCTTATAGATGACATCGTCAGAGAACTGCCAAAAGGGGTCAGAGGAGCGATCTACACAGATGACCTGGTACTTTGGTGCTCTGAAGAGTACACCACTACAGCACAGGTACGCCTCCAGACTGTGCTCAACAAGATCAGCGACTGGACCAAGGAATGGCTTGTCTCTGTCTGCTCAAGCAAAAACAACCTACACAGTCTTCAGCCCATCCAGCAAGAAGCAAGAGGCGAAGCTGACACTGAACAACCAAAGGCTTGCAGAGGAACCCACACCTACCTACCTGGCAGTGACCTTTGACCGCAGGCTCACTTGAAAAACAGCAGATCACCAGATGTTGTAGCAGGGCCATGTTGAGACTGGCGATCATGAGGAAACTTGCAGGGACGGACTGGGGGGCTGACGAACGTATCATGAAGAGACTCTATACAGGGAGAGTCCGACCTGTAGTTGAGTACGGGACATCAGCATGGGCATCAGCTGCAAAGTCTAACCTCGACCATCTCAATAAGATACAGAACCAAGCTCAGCGTGTCATAATTGGCGCCATGAGATCCACCCCAATCCTGAAGATGAAGGAGACCACAGGGCTACAGTCACTGGAGGACAGAAGGGACACAAAAATCCTGATCCAAGCAGCAAAATTCAAACGCCTTGAAAACCATCCAATGAACAACACAATGAGCAGACCCACCAAGAGCCGGTTGAAAAGAGGCAGCTTCATCCACCAGTCAAGACGCCTTGAAAGACAAACCCCAGTCTTGATGGAACATGAAGCAAAGCCTATCCTGGCAAATGTCACCCACCCATCTTGGAAGAGGCAGGTGTTCCCAACAGTCGTCACCAGCATTCTCGGAGTGGAGAAGAGAGGAATACAGTCAGACACTCATAGGAAGGCCCTGACCATGAAGTACATCTGCAACCAGTACCCCAGGGAAGACTGGACCCTTGTCTTCACAGATGGCTCCGCCACAGAAGCAACGAGGGATGGTGGAGATGGAATCTTCCTCTGATACAAAGATGGAGATGAAGAAATTGCAATTCCAACAGGAAAATACTCCACCAACTTTCCGAGCTGAGCGAGAAGCCCTCTGCGAGGCAGCCACAACAGTCTTGCAGAAATTCAACAAGAACAACAGGGCAGGTGGTGGTGTTCTCTGACGCTCTCTCAGTGCTCCAAGCCCTCAAGAACTCCCGCTGCAAAGAACAGAACCACCTCACTTCAGCCCTTGTTGCTTTGAGTGCCAGAGTGGAGAAAGTGGTGATACAATGGGTACCAGCACACTGTGGCATCGGAGGCAACGAAAAAGCGACATTCTGGCAAAAAGACAGTGCACAGAAGGAGCAGGCCAACAACCTGGTGTCATACGATGAAATTAGGACAATCATCAAGGCACAGCAAAGAATAAAATGGCGCTTCCTGCATCCCAAATACAACCCAGAAGACACATATACCATTTGCTGGCACGACGGAAAACAGGTCAAGATCTTCCGCCTGAGGACTGGACACAATCACCTGCTCCACCACATGCACACAAAATTTGGCATTGGACAGAGTGGAGGGTGCTCTTGTGGTAAGGGACCAATGACAACTGACCACATCCTTCAAGACTATGACGTATGCAGCATCCAGAAGGAAGTACTGGCCGACACCAATAGCAGTGGAAGCCAAGCTGTACGGCACCCTGGAGGAGCTGCGACGGACAGCAGCCTTCATCGAGGACACCGGGCTGCTCATCTAACGGGATGGCGAACGAGGAGGAGAAGAAGAAGAAGAAGAGAAGAAGAAGAAGAAGAAGAAGAAAAAGAAAGAAAGAAAGAAAGAAAAAGAAGCGAAACAAAACATCAATCATGAGCGAACCAAACATCAATCACGAGCGAAACAAGCGTCAATCATGAGCGAAACAAACTTGCAACATGTTACGTGTGATGAAGCCTTTGTGTCGAAAGTTCACTTGCCTGTTTTGTACAGTCTATTAAATCGGCGTTACTTTTCGTCTTGTTTGTGTGTTAATTTGTATTTTGAGTGTGAATCGTAAAGTTGCCAGAATTCGACCAGACACCCAGCTCGACATATTCATAGAAAGAAGATGCAGAGATGGGGGGTGAGGGGTGGGGGGCGGGAGACAAAATGTTGATCAAGTGTCTGGTTCAGCTTTGTTCCCATTAAAATCCACTTCAACTTTACATGAAAAAGATTTTTGAAAATGTCGCCTGGAAGGGGTACAGATTAAAAAGCAAACTTTACGAATTGTGTTCAGAGATTATCATTTTTTTTTTCAACATGCCAAGAATGGTGACTGAAAACCATCCAATGAACAACAGGACAGGAACAAACAGTGGTATTTGTGTTCCCACCACCATGTTCCTGTTGTGTTTCGTCGACAGTTTTTTTTTTCTTCTTCGTTCACTCAGACAGGAACCCAGAGGCATTGACGAAGGCTGCTGTACGGCGGAGGCCCTCCAATGATCCATAAAGCTTTTCCCTCATCGGCGTGTTGGCAGGCCAGGTCTCTGCCCTTAGCTTGTCATGTGTGGGACAGTCCTGCAGGAAGTGTCCCATTGTCATCGGGGCTGTACCGCATGGTCAACTTGAAGACTCGCCAGTGTGGAATTTTATGAACATGTGATGTCTCAGTGTCATATGAGTGTAAATGCGGTGTGCTGCCGATATACCCCCGACATGTCAGGACCAGCGCATCCGACTTCGGCTTGTTTTGATAACAGAGTGAACACTCTCCTAGACTGGTTGCTTTACTGGGCTGACGAGTCCAATTTACCCGGCTATTTGGTAGACAGGGTTTGAATACCGTGGCAGGGGGCTATACCCATACCAGCCTTCGTCGAGTTCATTGTGACACACGCTCGTTACCTCCCTTTCTCAACTACCCAGTTTCCCTATGTCCCTCCTCTTTGCTTTTACCAAACTGTCCCTTCCCCCTCCCTTCTTACTCCCATCCTCTGTATGGAGTCTCTCTGCTTGCCTGATCTAGGTCAGCAGGTCTAAGTTTATTGGTGTGTGTGTGTGTGTGTGTGTGTGTGTGTGTGTGTGTGTTTAAAAGGAATATACCCACCGTTTTTTTTTTTTTTTTTGTGTATCTGAGAATTACAAAGTGAACATGAAGACCAAGTCTCTTTCCGCTATGTATTTCCAAATGTTCAGTTGTTGCTGAAGACCTGCCACAGAACAGACCAAGAGAATGACGTCATCAGCGATCAGTGATAGAAGAATTTCCTAACTTCATTTAGTGACAACTTGATGCTGTATCCCCCCGACGTCTGGACATGTTTTTTAGCTGGTTCATTTATTAGAAAGAAAAGCAAAACTGGGCGGCATACTACCCCTAGTTTTACGCAGAGAGGAAAAAAAAAAAAACGTGTTAGTTCAATAGCAAACTACTCTTACTCTACGCTTGATGAAACTGCACATGGTTTCAATTGCTATGTGCATTGTAAGTATTAGGGTGAAACACGTTTTACACTCTGTGGTAATGCTGTTACGCTGTGCAGGTCAGGTCAGGTCAGGTCAGGATCATTAGATGGGGTTGGTAGGTCACGGGGTCAAGTCAAGTCAAATCAAAATTTCTTCATTGAGGGTTAAAGAATAAGCTTTCCAGCTTTTTTTTTTTTTTGTACATCTTGCCCTCATAAACAAGAAAGAATTAATTCAAGATATAACCACAAGCTCGAAAAAACATTTTAAAAAGCACACAATTTCTATTATGCAAATATGTAACTCTCGTGTGAAATACGAAACAATAATGAAACTATTGTTGGAACTTCAAGTTCTTTGGGTGAGGTGAGGTTGGGTCACAAAGTCATTGTTAGGTCATGATGTCGTTGTGTAGGTAAAGTGAAGTCATTAGGTCGAGTGTCTGGGTTAGACGAGGTCGGTCAGGTCACACTGGGTCACGGTCAGTTTGATCACTTACGTGATGGCGGGTCCCACAGGGGGCGGTAAAATAGCTCTTGTGAAAGTTATTGCATATGTACGTCATGCGTTCCTTGGAAAATACTCTTGGCAAGGCACAATATGCAATCGCAGAAGTGAACACTGAGCTGCACAGTTCTGTGTCTTCTCCTGTCGTGGGAGAAGCTACGATTGTGTGTTAAACAGGAGATTGCCAAAGGAAATTTTGAAGAATTAAGCAATGTGCACTTCACTGGGAAACGTGTGCTGGCATCTCTAAGCACTGAGAAACTTTTCATCAGTGGGACAGAGCCTTACCTCAAGTATAGGACACGCCTGAACACATGACCCGGTGGACGATGATTCAGCCACGCTGATGAGTGACGGGACAGCCTCAACCACGCTGATGAGTGACGGGACAGCCTCAACCATGCTAATGAGTGACGGGACAGCCTCAACCACGCTAATGAGTGACGGGCAGCCTCAACCACGCTGATGAGTGACGGGACAGCCCTCAACCACGCTAATGAGTGACGGGACAGCCTCAACCACGCTAATGAGTGACGGGACAGCCTCAACCACGCTAATGAGTGACGGGCAGACTCAACCACGCTAATGAGTGACAGGGTAGCCTCAACCACGCTGATGAGTGACGGGGCAGCCTCAACCACGCTCATGAGTGACGGGGCAGCCTCAACCACGCTAATGAGTGACAGGGTAGCCTCATCCACGCTGATGAGTGACGGGGCAGCCTCAACCACGCTAATGAGTGACGGGGCAGCCTCAACCACGCTGATGAGTGACGGGACAGCCTCAGCCACGCTGATGAGTGATGGGACAGCCTCAACCACGCTAATGAGTGACGGAACAGCCTCAACCACGCTAATGAGTGACGGGACAACCTCAACCACGCTAATGAGTGACGGGGCAGCCTCAACCACGCTAATGAGTGATGGGGCAGCCTCAACCACGCTAATGAGTGATGGGACAGCCTTAACCATGCTAATGAGTGATGGGACAGCCTTAACCACGTTGATGAGTGACGGGACAGCCTCAACCATGCTAACTATATATCCTGGCGTCCACCAGGCTCGAGAGATACAAACGCCTGCAGTGTTGGTCAGGAAGTTCTGTGCAAACTCTCACAGACGTATTCATTTAGTGGACAAAACTTTATTGTTTGGTTTCAGTAACCCTAATTGAGCCCATTGCAAACATCTCTGGGTGGGAGTTGGTTAGGGGTGAAAACATCCCGCAAAGTCAAATACTCTGATGGGAATCGAGCCCACAACCTCCCAGCCGAGAATCCGTGACGCTGCGCCGCGACGGCTGGCTGCTTCCGATAACAATTTAGCTTAAAAGGCTAGAACCCAGACCAGTGTGAGAACTAATTACCATGTAAGCAGTATGTCGAGCGATACAACAATGTAGGTCTGTTTTAGTCCGTATCATTGAGAATAGAGTATCGAAAGAGAAAAAAATGGATCTCTTTGGGTGGTTACCTCCTTGCATTGCTACTACCCCTCCGCTCCTTGACAAACGTGTGAATGTACTCGATGGCCCTGTTTAAACGATTAAACTCAATCATAGAGCATTATGATTTAATTCACGCGCAGTGATGAACACGGCGATTTGCAGATGTGCGAGCTGACCTATAACGGGTTAAATGGTGCAACATTAAGCATACTATGGCTATCATCTGAGCGCTGCCTTCGAGGACAGTCAGCTTGAGTCAAATTGAGATACTGCTACGAGGTTCTTCCCAAGACTACCCTCCTCCCCTTCTCCTCCCCTCCCCCCCCTCCTCGGCCTACTCTCTCTCACCTGTCTGCATGCTACACTTCCATTCGTAATTCATTATGGCGTCGATCTTGATAGAGAGAGGTAGAATTTGACCAACACCTTTCAAGTCGACCCCGAGAAACGGAAGAGACTTAATTGATTGTGTGGTCGTTGTCTTCATATGATTGTGTAAGTTTTGTCTTCATATGATTATGTGGTCCTGGTGTTCAGATGATTGTGTGGAGCTGGTCTTCAGATGATTGTGTAGTGCTTGTTTTCAGATGATTATGTGGTGCTTGTTTACAGATGATTATGTGGTGCTTGTTTTCAGATGATTGTATGGTGCTTGTCTTCAAATGATTGTATGGTGCTTGTCTTCAAATAATTGTATAGTACTTGTGTTCAGTTGATTGTATAATGCTTGTTTTGAAATGATTGTGTAGTGCTTGTCTTCAGCTGATTGTGTAGTGCTTGTCTTCAGCTGATTGTGTGGTGCTTGTTTGCGAATGATTGTGTGGTGCTTGTCTTCAAATGATTGTGTGGTGCTTGTCTTCAGATGATTGTGTGTTGCTTGTCTTCAGATGATTGTGTAATGCTTGTCTTCAGATGATTGTGTGGTTCTGATCTTCAGATGATTGCGTGGTGCTTATTTGCAGATGATTGTGTGGAGCTGGTCTTCAGATGATTGTGTGGTGCTTGTCTTCAGATGATTGTGTGGTGTTTATTTGCAGATGATAGTGTAGTGCTTGTCTTCAAATAATCGTATGGTGCTTGTTTTAGATGATTGTATGGTGCTTGTTTTCAGATGATTGTGTGGTTCTTGTCTTCAAATGATTGTGTGGTCCTGAGCTTCAGATGATTGTTTGGTGCATGTTTTCAGATGATTGTGTGGTGCCTGTCTTCAGATGATTATGTGGTGCTTGTTTTCAGATGATTGTATGGCGCTTATTTTCAGATGATTGTGTGGTGCTTGTTTTCAGATGGTTTTGTGTGGTCCTGATCTTCAGATGATTATATGGTGCTTGTCTTCAGATGATTATGTGGTGCTTGTTTTCAGATGATTTTATGGTGCTGTTTTCAGATGATTGTGTGGTGCTTGTTTTCAGATGATTGTGTAGGGCTTGTTTTCAGATGATTGTGTGGTACTTTTCTTCAAATAATTATATAGGGCTTGTTTTCAGATACTGTGTGGTGCTTGTCTTCAAAAGATTGTGTGGTCCATTTCTTTAAATGATTTTGTGGTGCTTGTCTCCCAAGGACTGTGTGGTGCTTGTTTTCAGATGAATGTTTGGCGCTTTTCTTCAGATCATTATATGGTGCTGGTTTTCAGATGATAGTGTGGTGCTTGTTTTCAGATGAATGTTTGGCGCTTTTCTTCAGATCATTATATGGTGCTGGTTTTCAGATGATAGTGTGGTGCTTGTTTTCAGATGAATGTTTGGCGTTTTTCTTCAGATCATTATATGGTGCTGGTTTTCAGATGATAGTGGTGTGCTTGTTTTCAGATGAATGTTTGGCGCTTTTCTTCAGATCATTATGGTGCTGGTTTTTCAGATGATAGTGTGGTGCTTGTCTTCAAAAGATTGTGTTGTGCTTGTCTCTGAATGATTGTGTGGTGCTTGTCTCCAGATGATTGTGTGGTGCTTGTCTCCAGATGATTGTGTGGTGCTTGTCTTTGACTAATTGTGTGGTCCTTACTTTCATACGATTGTGTTGTTTTTATCTTGGTTCCCATGATGGTGTAGTCCTTGTCTTCAAGGATCGTATGGTCCTTGTCTGTCGCAAGCAGTGTGGCCCCCAGTCGTTCCTTTCGAGTCCGCAACATGCACAGCTCTGGACAGGAGTGCAGATCTTGTGCTGATAGGTGTAATCCTCTGATAGGACTGGAAATCAGGACATCACTGACACGATTACGTAATGCTCACGACTAAGCCATGGCAGCTGATCACATTTGTAATGTCGTTGTTCAGTACATGTCTTGGCCTTGTCTATTGTCTAGTTGCTGCCCTTTGGCTTCATTCTCTTACGTCCGTGTTCCATTGTTCTTCACACTCGTCCCTCGCCGTGATGACCCTCGCCAAGTAGCGGATGTGTGTTCATCCACATGCGTCGGGTTGGGCGGCTCAGACCAGGTCACTCAGGACTCCCAGGCTTGACCAGCGCATTGACGTCATGTGTAGGTCAGACATCAGCTCAGTGTCAAAAATTAAAAACCTGATTTCAGCTGTGGGTCCTTTATTGCTGAGAATCGATTCCAGATAGGAAAGGCATTTAAATGTCCCACGCTTTTCTCGTAGGTAGTTATGTCAGTTGCACTAGTGGTGTTTCTGACTGGTCAACAATTTAGTCTCATCGGCGCTTTGACTGGTCAACAATTTAGTCTCATCGGCGCTGACAACATTTCCCTGTTATATCTTGTTGATACTTCAGCTGGTCTTTAAACAGGCTTAGTGGACTTTTCTCTCTCTCTCTCTCTCTCTCTCTCTCTCTCTCTCTCTCTCTTGATTTGGTCCCACTTTCTGTGTCACCACAGCGACACCGCACTTGCGCTGCTCATTCCAACCCCCCCCCCCCCCCCCCCCCCCCCGTCTACAGCCACAGCACAGCCCGGCCTGCTGCAGTCCCAACACCGACAATCCACAGGGAGCAGTCAATGTCAAGTCGTCAGCAGGCGACCCACCGGAGGAGACACTGCACTGCTGCCGAGTCAGTGCGGTGGTGTTGAGTGGCGCCCGTTCTGCTCCAACATACGCAGGACACCACCTACTTGGCGAATTCTTGTACGCTGTCTGCCAGATCATCGATGTCATTTGCGAAGCAAAGTTCATGAAGGTTCCTTCCTCTAATGATTGTCCTAACATGGTCTTTCAGTGCATCAGTAAGGAGGGGTTTCAGGACCATGTTAAACTGTGTGAGAGACAGAAGGCGGCCCGGATGAACTACTGAAGTATGGAGCTTCTTCTTTTCTTCCACGCCGTTCATACGTAACGTTTGTAACTTGTCATGGTCGAATTGTCGGAAGAATTGCGCGGATGACAGCTCGAAGTCAACCTAGCAGGAATTGCTCGCTCTGCTCCCAGTGATTTAAAGGGAAGGGGGCATCCACTTTCGCCATGATGATTTCGCCGAATGGACTTCTGCCGAGTGAACTTTGCGCTTTCGCCGAGGATTAAATCTACCCGGGTGGTAGATACAAAAGAGGAGCTTTTTTTCTTCGCCCTAATCGCTGAACAGTGCCGTGAACTTGAAAGAGTATTTCATGAACACCTGTTACATCACAGAGGACTCGGTAGGGACTGATCATTTCCATTAAGACGTAAGCCCCGTCCATAGCTATTATGGACAATGACGTGTACTTTATTTCCTCTTCAAAGAGTGGAACGATTTTAGTTTTAAGTGATCACTTCATTGTTCAACAATCCAAAATTGCACTGTGTGTGTGTGTGTGTGTGTGTGTGTGTGTGTGTGTGTGTGTGTGTGTGTGTGTGTGTGTGCATACGCGCGTGCACGTGCGCTTGTACATGTGTGTGTGTGTGTGTGTGTGTGTGTGTGTGTGTGTGTGTGTGTGTGTGTGTGTGTGCGAGAGAGAGAGAGAGAGAGAGAGAGAGAGAGAGAGAGAGAGAGAGAGAGAGAGAGAGAGAGAGAGATTTGGTAACAATACATTTTCCCATACGTTAAAAACTATTCTTCTTTCGGCGAAAGTCAACTCGGCAAAAGTTCACTTGGGCGAAAAGGCCATGTCTTGTAAGGCAGGTGGGGGGAGGAGGGGGAAGGGTACATGGATGGAAAGGGTGGGGTGTTGAAGGGGTGGCGAGGAGGGAAAAGGAGTTAGAGGCTAAAAGCTCACTTTGGGTCGATAGAATGGGAGCCACACCTTCCCGTCAATCATAGCAACTCTATGTGACTGTACCAGCCGCCGTGGCGAAGTGGTTAGCGTCACGGACTCCCGGCTGGGAGGTCGTGGGTTCGAGTCCCATCAGAGGTCATGTGGGTTTTTCTGCCCCGACCGGCTCCTACCCAGAGTTGAGTTTGCTGCAGACTCAGTTGGGAAGACTGGAACCACACAGGCGAGTTTCATCCACTTAATGGATTCGTTTCTGAGATGTTGCTCAAATTTCTTGACCAACACTGAAGGTGCTGTATCTCTCGGGCCTGGTTGACGCTGGCATATATTATGAAAGGAAGCGTAGAGTACAGCCCTGTCATGTAGTCTCAGACCGAAATGGAAATCCGTAGCATCATCTTAATCATCCTCATTCTCATTGATCAGCATAAAAAAAATGTCTCAAGTTCTGTGGCCCTTCATGCCCTGCTCTTATGGTGACCTCAATTTCGATGTCCTCTCCACGTCTGTGGCCTTGGTTTGGTTCCGTCGGGTCACCGGTATCGGCGGGTCCATGGGGGCTGTCGTTAGACGGACGTGGTGGCGCCCTCCGGAGGGAGAGCTCACTCACGCCGGCTCCGCGACTAAGCAATTATTGTCGTCAGTAGGGGGCTTAGTAGGTGGTGTCCTGCGTATGTTAGATCAGAACAGGCGCCACTGAACACCACCGAAGTGACTCGGCAGCAGTGCAGTGTCTCCTCCGGTGGATTGCCCCTTGACGACTTGACATTGACTGCTCCCTGTGGATTGCCGGTGCCGGGGCTGCGGCGGGGCTGACCGGGCTGTGGCTGTGGACGGGGGTGTCGGAATGAGCGGCGTGAGTACACTGCCTCTGGGGTGGCGCAGAGGTTGGGACAGCAAAAAAAAAAACAAAACAAAAAACAAAACAAAACAAAACAAAACAAAACAAAACAAAACAAAACAAAAAAAAAAAAAACAAAAAAACAAAAAAAAACCTCTATGTGACTATTCTGGTGATTTTCCCTCCGTGTTTATGAGAGTTTCGGTGTGTGTGTGTGTGTGTGTGTGTGTGTGTGTGTGTGTGTGTGTGTGTGTGTGTGTGCAAGATGCTACATATACTCACACACACATGTATGTACAAAAATATAAAAAACGAGCGCGCGCATACACACACAGCACACATAAACACATACCTGCACGCGCATGAGCTCGTTTTCACAAACATATACACATTTTTGCACATATACATGTGCACACTCAAACGCACGCATGCGCGCGCACCCTCCCCCCCCCCCCCCCCCCCCCCCCCCCCCCCCCCCCCCCCCCCCCAACCCCCCCCCCCCCCCCCCCTCCCCCCCCCCCCCCCCCCCCCCCCCCCACACACACACACGTGTGTGCGCGCATGCAAGCGGGCACACACGCATGTGCAGACATGTTCGCACATGCAATCCCCCACTCCTACATACAAACAAGCACGCGTGCACACACACACACACACACACACACACACACACACACACACACACACACACACACACACGCACACACGCACCCAGGCACGCACACGCGGGAGAAGAGGAGGAAAAAGAATAAAGAGATTCGGTGCGGATTGAATTCGGTGAAGGTGGGAGTGGAGGATTAGTTTACCATTTTTTTTTTTTAATATTCATTGCTTTATTTTTGTTCCTGCTTTTATTCATTTTTACTGTCTTCATTTTTTTAATGCCCACGCCCCACTGAATTTCTTCCTTCTATCTTTCCATTTTTGTTTTTTTTTCCCTTCTCGCGTTTATTCATGTGTTTTTTTTTTACTTCTTTTCTTTGTAAGTTTTTTTTTTTTAGTTTGATTTTCCTCTTTTCTGTTTTTCATGTGTTTGTAGCTTCCGTTTTTGACTTCATTTCTTTTCATTGTCCTACTCAACTACTTCGAGCAGAAACGCACTCCGTTGTCAACCGATTTTGAGCAAATCTACGAAGGAGAAACACTGGTTATTCCCCTTCTCCTCTTAGACAACACACAGTTATAAATCTTAAAGGCGGAGACCGATTATGGTGAAATTATTTTTTATTCCTGAAAAGAACGTAAAAAACAATGGTCATGCAGCTTAATATGGCTCTAACTTTGCCGTAAAGAACTTGAAACGAAATGGGTAGATAGACAAAATAAATACTTGAGACGGGTAAACAAATTAGAATAAAAAGAGGCGAGTAGAGAAAGAAAAATAAATTAAAAACAAAAACAAAACGAAACAAACAAACAAACAAAACCCAAACAAGAACAACGACAAAAAAAAAAAAATTCCAAAAACAAAACAAAACAAAAGAAACAAACAAAAACGCAAACGACAACAAAATGGGCGGACAACAAAGGGAACAGATTTCGTTTTTTTTCTTCTTCAAAATCATGTTAGGATGAATGAAGTAATCTGAGTAGGATGAATGAAGTAATCTGAGAAGGCAAAAGAGAGGACAGATTTGAACAGATTTCTGACAAGTCAGGGGAAGGAATCTATCTGAAAAGACAGAACAGGGAACAGATTTGAATTTTCCCAACGAGAGGAATGCATAGGCTAAGATCTGAGAACATCGCATAATGCCAGACTTCAGACCTGCGTTCCCCTTCTATTCTTTCATGGGATTAGTCGATCCTTGATGAACTTTCGAACGTTGTACTCTTGACAAACCCTTCATTTGTACAAAAATAATGGGGGAAAAACACACACACACAAAAACAACAACAACAACGAAAGATCACGACAGACACATCGCAAAAATAGCTGAAACTTCAAATCCACTTGTGCCAATTATCTCCCTGCCTTATCCCCCCTTCGCCCTCCTTCGAAGTGTGAAAAAAAAGTCGTGCATCACTCTGTATTATAGCAGGCATTATAACCAGTGAATTCCAGTCTTGATAATCAACCAACTGCGAGGACGATTACAAATTCGGCGAAATCCCAGTACCCGACGCATATATATGAATAGGCCTACCATTAAGAGCGACGGGTTATGAAAAACGAAGGTTAAACAAGTTGAGGATTTAGTTTCTTTGCATTCACAATCTACTAATCTTCGCATCGAAGTAGAAGGAGGCTGTTTTTATATGGTCTTAAATGTTTTTGCTCTTCTTACACCATAGCTAATAACGCTCTGTCGGAAGGCACTGTAATCTTGCCCGTCTTGTGGGAAGGCGAAGAAGTCAAAGCGTCTTTTGCACAAAACTTTTGGAAAACAGACAACTAAATAAGAAACATTAAAAAACAAAAAAGTGTGTTGTCGGAACCACAGCAACGATTTTCTCATTTCTCGCCTTTGGTCTTTCAAACTGAAAAAAGAAGGAACACACACACACATACACACACACGAACGCACGCACGCACACACACACACACACACACACACACACACACACACACACACACACACACACACACACACACACACGAACGCACACACACACACATACACACAGACGCACACATACACATACAAACGCATGAGCACACGCGCGCGCATGCTCGCATGCACGCACGCATGCACACACACACACACACACACACACACACACACACACACACACACACACACACACACACACACACACACACACGCACGCACGCACGCACGCACGCACACGCACAGAGTAAACGGAAAGTAAGCAACCATCATTACTTTATCAGTACCATCCCAATTATAACTGTTTGTCTCTATAGACGTGTGAAAAAACTGTATGTATATCTGTATGTATGTATTTTATGCATGCACGTGTGAATGTATGTGTCTGTGTGCATATGTCTGTCTGTCTGTCTGTCTATCTATCTATCAATCTAGCTATCTATCTATCTACTTTAGGCATGGAATAAGATCAACGGGAATGAAGTATTGGTCAAAGATAATGTGGTAACACAGGAGGTAAAGAAAGAAGAGAGGACGCCAACAGAATCCTTAATGCAGTCCATTAAGGTCAGCAGAGGTCATGGCCAGTACTGGAACCTGCGTTTCAAGAACAAGGCAGTCCACTCAGGTCAGCAGAGGTCATGGACAGTACTGGGTCCTGCACTCCAAGAACAAGGCAGTCCACTCAGGTCAGCAGAGGTCATGGACAGTACTGGAACCTGCACTCCAAGAACAAGGCAGTCCACTCAGGTCAGCAGAGGTCATGGACAGTACTGGAACCTGCACTCCAAGAACAAGGCAGTCCACTAAGGTCAGCAGAAGTCATGGACAGTACTGGGGACCTGCACTCCAAGAACAAGGCAGTCCACTCAGGTCATGGACAGTACTGGGACCTGCACTCCATGAACAAAGCAGTCCACTAAGGCCATGGACATGATTGGAACCTGCACTCCAAGAACAAGGCAGTCCACTAAGGTCAGCAGAGATCATGGACATTACTCTGTGTGTGTGTGTGTGTTACTGTGTGTGTGTGTGTGTGTGTGTGTGTGTGTGTGTGTGTGTGTGTATTATGGTGAACTACTATGGTGTGCAAGTGATTTTAACCAGACTTGGTTGAACAGTGACATGTTGCTTAAAGACGAACCAGTTTCCATTGAGACGAAGATCCGTGGTGTGGATCTAAAGGAGAGTCCAGGATTCGTTGGACTAGCGCCCTTGTAGTTCTTGTTCATGTCTCCGCCACTTCACAAGATTTACTCTCTCCGAGTGCGTTGCGTTGATGGGTCAGTTTAGCGTCCTACTGGCCTGAGGCCCTTAAGGACACGGTACACTTGCAGACGTGGGTCTGTATGTTCTGTGGCCACTGTTGTCCCAGGCAGTAGTGGGCGAGTTGCACGTGGGGCCGTCGTATGTCTCTTTCCGAGCTCTTGTTCCTCTTGAACTTTGGTTCAATTTCGGCTGTTGGTCGGCCGACGATAGGTGTCGGTGTATTTCGCTTCTTTTCCCCAAACTAAAGGCTGTCTTCAGGACCACCAGGTGGCCTTCTTCGTGCTCGGCGAAGGTCCTGTGCCGCGTGAGGCCGCCTCAAGGAGGGAGCAGGAAGAAAGTCGCTGGAGCATTGCATGAGAGCCTTATATTCGGCATGTACTCGCGACCGAGGGGTGCAATTTTTCAGCCCAACCCCATAAGGAGTGCCCCCACGTCTGCAGGGCTCACAACACGCAGCGCTCCATCGCTGATCGCCCCACATCTCCAGGAGCCGTCCCCCGGCGACACAGGCTAGACCCACCGTCACCCATATGGCTGGAAGGGTCGCTGCGCCGGCTGACACTGACCTCTCACATCAGTGTCTTTCAAAGGAAATCTGCCACCTCTTCCTTGGTGTCCGCTGCTATGCCACACTCGCGGGCGGCGTCCCGCGCTCCGAGTGCTTCGTAGTTCCTTTTTGTATCTACCCGCGCTTCATTCAGATTTACTTTCCTTTCCATCATCTGCAAAAGCCGTCCGTTTTAATGGGGATATAGACTGAGCGGAAAGGTGAGGAGGAGGGGGGGGGGGGGTATAGCCAACACTAGGAAACAGTATGGTAGATTGACCTTGAATTAAATAGACATGATGTTTACGACCCAGCTTAGGTAGCCTAAGTATCGCTTCCTTCCCAAGTTCTCTAAAATCTCCTACAGTGATGCTCTCCTAAAGGTCCTACGGAACCTGGGTTTATAGTCTCATTCGAAGGACTATTTAGAAAATGGAGTCAGGACTAATGTTAACTCCGAGGAGGGAAAATCCCCCTGTACTGAAATGGCCTGGCGGAGATTCGAACCCGCAACCCCAAGACGACCAAGATTACCGAGTCCGGGACTGTACCAGCCGAGCTAGCTATTCCGGTTCCAATGGTTGCTGGCTACCACCATAACTCGGGGGAGGGGAGATGGGGGCCGAAGGGTGGGGGTTGGGGGTGGGGATGATGATTGCCTCGGCGTTAAACATGATCTAAGCTTTCCAGAGAAAGACAGCTCATGATTCTGTTTGGATCTGAATGAAGAGAAAGGGAGGGAGAGGTGGGTAGGGTTGCCAGACGACGTTTTAAAATCTTATAAGTACTTTCTCTATGTATATTTAGGATAGATGGCCCAGGCCAATCGACGACAAAGGACAGATTGTATGGTCTGCTTGTTTGATCCTTACTTGGCAGACTTGAGTTGTTGCCATCTGTGACTGTCGTGGAGATCCATCTTGAACACGCTAGGCTTCGGTTACCGAATCCGAGGATTCAGTCGTGGTTGCCGTGTCAGCGCTTCCATTGACGTCTCCTTCGTCCCTGGTTGTGTCGGTTCCCTCTGTCACTGACTCTGGAAACGAGGCAACTGACTTATATCACGTGTTTAAACACAGACACAGACAGACAGACAGACAGACAGACAGACAGACAGACAGAAACACACACACACACACACACACACACACACACACACACACACACACACACACACACACACACACGTGTGTGTGTGCGTGTGTGTGTGTGGTGTGTGTGTGTGTGTGTGTGTGTGTGTGTGTGTGTGTGTGTGTGAGAGAGAGAGAGAGAGAGAGAGAGAGAGAGAGAGAGAGAGAGAGAGAGAATGTAAGTTTTGCCTGTTTGTTCTGAAGTGTTGAAACAGTGCATATTCATGGAATATGATCTGAGATATGTCCTGATCGCAGATTAACTCACGATCACAATGATTATCATCACTTTTTATCATTAGTACGTTTTTTGTTTGTTTGTTTGTTTGTTTGTTTTTAAATAGACTCCTTATATGACTAAAAAATACCCCCATGTGAAACGTTGTGAAAGCTAGGACTGCTCTGTTTGCCAACATTTCTCAGCTAGCCAGGTTCATTTCTGTGACCATTTCCGGCCTTCAACGACTTCAGTTTTCTCTCCCTCATTCCCCTAGCTCTCCCCCATTCCCTAGCTCTCCCTCATTCCCTAGCTCTCCCCCATTCCCTAGTTCTCCCCCTCATTCCAGAACTCTCCCTCATTCCCATAGCTCTCCCTCATTCCAGAGCTCTCCCTTATTCCCTAGCTCTCCCCTCATTCCAGAGCTCTCCCTTATTCCTCTAGCTCTCCCACATTCCCTAGCTCTCCCTCATTCCCTAGCTCTTCCTCATTCCAGAGCTCTCCCTCATTCCCTAGCTCTCCCACATTCCCTAGCTCTCCCTCATTCCATAGCTCTCCCTCATTCCCTAGCTCTCCCTCATTCCCTAGCTCTCCCTCATCCAGAGCTCTCCCTCATTCCAGAGCTCCCTCCCTCATTCCAGAGCTGTCCCTCATTCCCTAGCTCTCCCTTATTCCCTAGCTCTCCCACATTCCCTAGCTCTCCCTCATTCCCTAGCTCTCCCTCATTCCAGAGCTCTCCCCTATTCCCTAGCTCTCCCACATTCCCTAGCTCTCTCCCACATTCCCTAGCTCTCCCTCATTCCCTAGCTCTCCCTCATTCCCTAGCTCTCCCTCATTCCAGAGCTTCCCTCATTCCATAGCTCTCCCTCATTCCAGAGCTTCCCTCATTCCCTAGCTCTCCCTCATTCCCTAGCTCTCCCTTATTCCCTAGCTCTCCCTCATTCCAGAGCTTCCCTCATTCCATTCCATACCTCGACTTCAGAAAACAACAAACAACTAACAAGCAAACAAAAAAAGGTGGAGTTCCATGCAGGCTGAAACACCAGAAGTACAGGTAAGGACGGCTGGGAATGGCCGTGTGACATGGAATGTAACACAGGGTGATATGATTAGCCAAACAGGGGTCTGTTTGACCTTTTGACCGCTGAATATTACTGAATGATGGCTGGTAGGGACGGAGTGAAAGATCAGCAACTAGACTTGAGCACTTTAAAGGTGTCGCCATTTTAGCTTTTAACATTCTGCCTTGTGAAACAAGACCAGGCGGCGACGCATTATGACTCCGTCCATTTGCCCTGTCCAGTCACCAGAAGGCCTTTCCAAGGTGATTAAGGACTAGGAAAAAGAGACCCCAAGTGGGACCTTTAGGAAAGCGTCATGGTAGGAGAGTTCTATGAGCAGACATTCGTCCTGGTAGGAAGAGCTTCATGCTGTCCAGTTGGGATGGAGATGACAGGCCGACAGCCCCAAACCAATCTGACGATTTTTTTTTCGATGAGTTAAGATGAGAAGATTGGCAGGTTGGCTGGGGAGATAGCTATCCAATGCATCAGTAGCTATAGTTCGGTGCCTGATCTGCGAAATGTGGAGGCTACCGTTTTGAGATCCACCGGGATGTCCTCGCAGGAGAGGGCTGCCTTGACTGAAACATGGAGAATGCATTTGATGAAGAAATCCAGCAGAGAACAACGGCAGAGCATCTTATCCACAGTCCCTGAAGCACTGGCCCCTGACACAGGCCAAGATAAGCCAATCATGCAGGTTGATGGAAAGTGGGATGGACTCCGGCCTGGACATCTCCTTGACCACCTTGATATCTCCTTGACCGCCTTGACATCTCCTTGACCACCTTGTTGAAGAGGAACGGGGTGACTGAGAATCCTAACAGCAGACTCTGAAACTCACAGGCCACCAAACGAATCGTGTTGGTGCATTTGGTGGACGAGGATGTTGAAATAAGCATCCTTGAGTTCTAAGAAGATGGCCCATTCTTCCACTGAGATGGGCTCTGACCTGAAATCAAATGTTCATTTTGAACTTTATTTTTTCCCTTGAAAGCTGTTGAGAGGCGAGAGGTCTACAATGGGTCTCTTAACATCCCAACCTTTCCGGGACGGTGAAGAGCCGGGCGTAGCAGTTTCGCCTGGGATCAGAGAGAAAACTGTTCCCTTTTGGAGCGGTCTCACCTTGGATCAGAGAGAAAACTGTTCCCTTTTGGAGCGGTCTCACCTGGGATCAGAGAGAAAACTGTTCCCTTTTGGAGCGGTCTCACCTGGGATCGGAGAAAAAACTGTTCCCTTTTGGAGCGGTCTCACCTGGGATCGGAGAGAAAACTGTTCCCTTTTGGAGCGGTCTCACCTGGGATCGGAGAGAAAAAAACTGTTCCCTTTGGAGCGGTCGGTCTCACCTGGGATCGGAGAGAAAACTGTTCCCTTTCGGAGCGGTCGGAAAACTTCTGATTCCAAGCACTCCAGCTGGAATAGAGAGTGTATGAGGGAGGAGGGGGAGGGGGAGTGCATGCCAAGGGCGCTCAGTTTCCCATGTCAGCAGATATCCCTTCTCCGGAACCAAAACAGCCTTTAGTTGAAAACTGGCGCCAGCAATGGTCATGGCGGAAGAAGGGTTTCCTGAAAAGCCCTAGGACTGGCAGCGGGATAGGCTTGGGGATCTGGGGGTCGGCAGAGTCACTAGCAGGCGCTCCACTTGAGGTCCAACTGGGGTTTTCTATGTAGCCGGGCAAGTGTGATCCTTCCGCTGGGTTTACCGTCAGGACTTTGTGGCGTGGGAAGAGGATGATGGAGGAGCAGAAGTTAGCTCAGGGGCCTTGCCTATTGGGAAGGGCCAGTTGTTGAGGCGGGCCTTAGGACCATCTTGTGTAAGAGGCGGCCTCCCTGTCAGATTTGTGGGATACAAAGGTGGCAGCATAGCCTCAAAAAGGAGAGTGGCTGGACCCCAATTTGGCCTGCTGCTCGAGATGAAGTCCAGAAGGCCAAAGGACTGAGTCTTTCGAACCAACAGTTTGTTTTCTCTGTGCACGCAGGCTGATATTCCTGCGAAAACGCTCCCTGTACAGACAGGCAAAGATTAATCCCATCTACCCAACAAAGGGAGTGGAGGTGTGCATGTATGTATGAATGTTTTTCTTTTTATCCCGCCATTAAGGAAGCCATACTCCAACTTTGAGGAACAACAGTTTGTTGAAATGGAGCTTCGCGCATTTCGGCGTGCAGCAGTGATGCTACAATGTAAACTGGGATAGAAAGGACACAAAGTTTAGTCATGGTCGAACTGGTTCATGGGATAACAGGCACAGAGTTCGTCTAGTTCTGGAGGAGTAAACAGTCTGAGCAACATGCAGGCGACAGAGCCTCGGGCCGTGGGGTGACCCGGCTGTCCCACTGTGGTGGGGTTTGGAATGGGGAATGGCTGTGGATGGGCAGGGCGGGAATGTCGGAAGGAAGAGTCCAGCGATCCGCCGTGGCAGGAAGGACTCGCTGTATGCCGGCTGGTCGTCTGTAAAGGAAGACCAGACCCTGCCCCTGAAGGGCTTCCTGAGAAAGGAGCCAACAGGAGGAATGGAAGGTATGTGTGTGTGTGTGTGTGTGTGTGTGTGTGTGTGTGTGTGTGTGTGTGTGTGCGTGCGTGCGTGCGCGCGCGCGTGCGTGCGTGCGTGCGTGCGTGTGCGTGTGTGTGTGTGTGTGTGTGTGCGCGCGCTTGCGTGTGTGTGTGTGTGTGTGTGTGTGCGTGTGTGTGTGTGTGTGTGTGTGTGTGTGTGTGCGCGCGCGCGCGCGTGTGTGTGTGTGCGTGTGCGCACGCTCGTGTTGGACGAAAAGGGCGTTTCCTCCTAGAAGAGGGATACAGATAGAGCTTCTCAGGGAGGAGGCTGTCTGGTCCCACAAGCTGATGGAAGAATGAGGATGTCGTCCTTGGTCCTGAGAGGAAGACAAGCTTACGGCGCCTTTCCCTTCAGCATGTCCAAATTAGAGGAAGGGTGATTCACTTCCTGGGAGGAGTCTAAGGGAGAAGGCGGGAGAGGGGGGGGGGGGGGGGGGTGGGAGGGAAGGCTTCACGAAGGCTTGTGTGGGTGTGTGTGTGGGGGGGGGGGGGGGGGGGGGGGGGGAAGATGGATACCTGCTGTACATTAGACATGCGCTGAGTGAAGGAGATCTGGAACCAGAATGTGTGTGTGTGTGTGTGGGGGGGGGGGATGTGGGGGGGGGGGGGGGGGGGGGGGGGGGGGGACAGGGGAGGGGGAGAAGGGGGGGGGGGGGGGGAGTAGATCTCTTTCCGTTTGGCCTCCATACAGTGAAGAGGAAGCCACATCATGTCAAGATGAAGGGAACATACAGTCCAACTCCCCCCCCCCCCCCCCCCCCCCCCCCTTCCCCCAAGCTCTGCCGCTTGTGAAGCCCCGGCGTCCAGCTGAATCAAAGGGGCTGGAGAGAGAGAGAGAGAGAGAGAGAGAGAGAGAGAGAGAGACGCTCCTACTGAAGGGGCCTGAAAACTGAGCTACATAGACAGCGGAGAAAGGAAGGGACGATCCGGAGATTTGTCCAGCGGCCAGCAACCCCCCCCCCACCCCACACCTTTTGCCCCCCCCCATCCCCTCCCCCCTCCACACACACACACCCCTACTCTCCCATTCTCATATCCAATGACCACTCCACCCACTTTCCCAGTTAACTTCCGACGTCTTTGTCCCTTAGACTGCTGATGCCAGGCTTGTCCTGTGACAGTCCTGACCCCTCCATGCAGGGAAGTATCTGTGTCGATTCGTCGTGTCTGGGACACTCACCGGAGGAGGTTCTGCACTACTGCCGAGTCAGTTACTTGGTTGTTGTGTTAACGCTAGTGCTATGAATGTGTGTGTGTGTGTGTGTGTGTGTGTGTGTGTGTGTGTGTGTGTGTGTGTGTGTGTGTGTGTGTGTGTGTGTGTGCGTGCGTGGTGTGTCTGCGTGGGTGCGTGCGTGTGTGTGCATGCGTGCGTGCGTGCGTCTCTCTCTCTCTCTCTCTCTCTCTCTCTCTCTCTCTCTCTCTCTCTCTCTCTCATCCATCTCTCTCATCATCTCACTCACGCTCTTTCTCTCTCTAATCCATCTCTCATCCATGGTCTCTCCCTCCCTCCCTATCCCTCTACCTCTCCCTCTCTCTTTCCCTCTGAAATACGTAGCATTCTTCCCTTGACA
The DNA here is from genome assembly GCA_016801955.1 of Conus betulinus. Lineage (NCBI taxonomy): Eukaryota > Metazoa > Mollusca > Gastropoda > Neogastropoda > Conidae > Conus > Conus betulinus. Next base: position 8,616 of record JADBJO010020910.1, on the reverse strand, counting down.
ACAAGGTCTCGTAATGTACAAGATTATGACGGAAAACACACCTGAAACATTCATGAACAGGATCTCGAATGGTTTGTTCTTGAAAATGGTTTCATTCGTGTTCGCATTTGATTTGTTTATTTATCTGAAAGTTGCATAGAAGCATGTTAACCAGAATTCTTCCGCCCCCCCCCTCCTCTCCCCCCCCACCCCGGCCCTCCCGTCCATCTTCCTCTCCAGGATGTAAAACTCATTAGAGGAGGCTCTGCACTACTGCTGAGTCACGTCGTTTGTGATGACGTCAGTGTCAGTAATGACTCAACCCCATGAATGTGTGTCTGTGTGTATGTGCGTGTGTGTGTGTGTGTGTGTGTGGTGAGTGTGTGTGTGTGTGTGTGTGTGTGTGTGTGTGTGTGTGTGTGTGTGTGTGTGTGTGTGTGTGTGTGTGTGTGTGTGTGTGTGTGTGTGTGTGCGCGCGCGCGCGCGCGCGCGTGTGTGTGTGTGTGCTCATACACCCCTTCATAAATGGTCATGGCTTATTATGAATAAATTGCTCAGACTCCGACTCACCCCTCCCCTCCCCCCGCCCGCTCCCCCCACCGCCTGTTCGTCTTTCTCTTCACTTTCTAACGTTCGTTCTTCATTAAATGTCAAAGTCCCAGCAGACTGACATGAACTTTACAACCTTCTCCTCTGTGTAGGCCATGGACAATCGAACTTAATGGATCTTTCTTCTGTTCCCTTTTTCCCCATGCTTTTTAACTTTGAAAACTTTTTTTTTTAGAGTATCTTGCTATATTCACAGCTATTTGTTTTGCCTTTCAGGTTCTGTATTTCGTCCAAAATCAGCTTTATATACCCCACAGCCCCACTCCTTCGCTTCTGCCTCTTTCTTTGTTTCTTTCTCTTTTCACACAAAATGTCAGTGTATTGCTGTATATATATTTAACTGTTCCAGACGTTCTTTGTGTCGTTTTTGCTACAAAAAATGCTCTCTTTCTCCTCTCTCTCTCTCTCTCTCAAAAAAATCTCCCACAGAATTCTTCTCTCTTCTCTCTCTCTCTCTCTCGTCTGTGTGTGTGTGTGTGTGTGTGTGTGTGTGTGTGTGGTGTATGATGACTAGCAGCCTTCTTTTCTTAATGTCTTTAAGCTTGTATTCTTACGCGACTCTCTCTCTCTCTCTCTCTCTCTCTCTCTCTCTCTCTCTCTCTCTCTCTCTCTCTCTCTCTCTCTCTCCTCATTTTAACTGGTTACATTGCCTGCATATCACGATTAAGACAGGCAGATGCGTGCAGCTAGCTCTGCTGTATTCTGTCTTTTCATTAACGAACTAGCGGTTGAAGTAATTGCCAAAGGAAGGCATGGTGCTAGATCTTCACCTAATGCATTTGAATGATTTATTCTATCGTTGGCTGACGATGTCGTTTTGACGGCGGAAACAGTTAGAGGTTTGCAGACACAATTGAATAGCCTACGTCTTTCTGCTAAGCTTACATATCTTCAGGTTAAAGTTAATATGATTGAAAGGAATTTATTTCGGAAGTGTGGCTATTTGAATATAAGAGAAAGATGGTTATATAATGATATTACAATGTCTGTAGTGAAAATTCTTCGGAATATTTTTCTCAACGCGTTTAAGCTTTACTGTTGCGTGCAAAAACCTTGCAAGCAGAGCTACAAATGTTTTGATTTTTTTTTAAGTTGTGCATGTTAAAGAACACCTCCTTTGATTGATTAATGAAATCATTTGATTCTCAGATACAGCCAATTGTGCAGTATGGGTCTGAATTATGGCGTCTAGACATTACTGTTGTCCATTGTAAATCAGTTCATTTATTTTGTTTTGAAGAAATCTTTAGGAGTAGACAAACACTAAATGACCTGTTTAAGGTGAAACAAATCGATATCATATATATATATATATATATATATATATATATATATATATATATATAATGCTGATTAAGTGGTGGGGGAAAACAATTGAAGATGAAATAAATGGGAAAATGTATATCATAAATATGAAAACCCCTTCACTAGCTGCATGAAGAAACTATCGCAATCCCTCCCGAAAACACATCTATATGTGTCGCCTGCTCCGAGGCTTTCGTCCGCTGGATCGGACTCATCAGGGAGACACGGCTGATTGTGTCTGTGCTCTTGGCGTCAGATAGAGACACACCACAGTCCCATAATTCTGTGGTGTTCCGACCGCCAAGGGTTCGAAAAAGAATGCAACAGCACCCCCCAAAGCAGCCAGCGAAAGGTAATAGAATTAAACAAAACGAAAGTTTGGAGAGGAAAAAAGTTGTTGAAAACTAAAAACATTACGCAAACAGTATAAAATGTAAAGGGACAATCTTTGAGCCTATGCTTGAGGATCCATTTAGGATGCAAGGGAGATCAAAAGATACGGAACAGTCTGAGTGGTCAGCTCTGCTGTTCAATAACCCAAGCATTGTCAGTGGCTAAGAATTGTGCAGAACAACCTTTCCTTGGATCTCGTAAGAGATGCAATCACCCACTGATTGACCAAACAGTATAATGCTGAACAATTAAGTGGTGGGGGAAAAACAAGTGCAGGTTAACAATTCTTCCATCATTATAGTAATGATTTGGCAAAGATTAGAAATTGAGAGGGAAAAAAAAATTGAAGATGAATAAATGGGAAAAATGTATATCATAAATATGAAAACCCCTTCACTAGCTGCATGAAGAAACTATCGCAATCCCTCCCGAAAACACATCTATATGTGTCGCCTGCTCCGAGGCCTTTCGTCCGCTGGATCGGACTCATCAGGGAGACACGGCTGATTGTGTCTGTGATTACGTCATATTGAAATATTTACGTCTCTTCCCTCACTACCTTACCTGCTGGCACTCAGGGAGGATGTCATGTGCTGACGAAGGCAAATAAAGCAGAAAATTTCATTTACAACCACGACGGCTTGTTGTCCTTGTGTGTCTTTTTTTTTTGGAATATATATATATATATATATATATATATACGTAAAGCGTATGATATATTGTATGAGCTGGATGCACACACACACCTATTTTCTGCTGAAATGACGTAGATGTGTTATCTATATGACATACCCCCCGTGGTGACTGGGCTTATAATATGCATTTTATTTCTCCTCATGTGCTTTATGTGTATTCTATTTCCTCGCGTTTTAAAATTGCTTGTCTCCACACTTCTTGCATGCTTGTTGTATTTCCTCGCTATTTTCCCTTTTGTTTTCGATTGTCGTCACAACATACATGACTATGTGTTTTTTATTTTCCGCGACACCCCATGTTTTCTTCTGCCCCCCTCCTCCCCCCTGACTCTCGCTCTCTCTCGTTCTCTCCTCATCTCTCTCTCTCTCTCTCCGTCTCTCTCCCTCTCCTCCCTCCTCCTCGTTCTTCCCCGCACTATTCCACCCTCTCTCTCGCATTATATTTTTCTTTTCTTCTATCTAATCTCTCTTTTTGCATGGTTCTTCTTTTTATTGCCTTGTTCTAAATCCTTAAACGTTTACTCTACACAGGGCGAGGACTGGATGTACAAAAAAAAAAAAAAAAACACACCCAGAAGCTTATTTCCTCGTAACTCCTTGTTGTCTCTTGTCACATCTCTCATCTCTCTCTCTCC
>JADBJO010020910.1:0-2500 GCA_016801955.1 Conus betulinus | reverse complement strand
CGTTTTTTTTGGGGGTTGTTTACAGTTCAGGGTGCGTTTGCTGACAACGATTTCCATTTGTGCCCTGCAGTTGTTTACTACTATTTCTACTTTAGTATTTAGGGTTGCTAAGTATGGTTTTGCATAGTATTAACCATTTTTTCTGTTGAACATAGGTTGCATCTTTTTTGAAATGTTGTTGTATGGTGATGCCCTTTTTATGATTTTCCAGGATATGTTATAGTTTTTTTTTTTGTCTTTAAGTCTCCAAATATATTTGCTCAGTTTCTGTTTGGTTTTTTATATTTTTCTTTGTTGAATGACTGACTGTTTTATGGTTTGCGTATCTGGTTTTTGAAGTGATTTTCAGTGATCCCTATGTATGTTTCTTTTTTTCATTTTTCTGATGTCACAGTGGCTTGGTATACAATGTTGTTATAGAGGCATTTGTTGCTTAAGGGACACTGTTCTCTTTTTTAGCACAATTGCAGGATTTCCTTTCTTCACCCTTCTTTGCTGTGTTGCTTTTCATTTTGTTGGATGAATCAATTATATTTTTTTAAGGTTAGGCATGCATGAATATGATAGTTTGATGGTGTTCTTGTTGAATATTTTGGACAATTTGTGTTCTTTTTTTGGGAAGGATGCTGTCAAAATTTTGAAAAATTTCTTTTCCTACGTTTGTTTTTACTCGTCCATCATATGGAGGGTTTGTACCATGTGATTTTTGTGATTTTTTCCTTTTTTTTTTTTTTTTTTGTTTTGTTTTTCATGTTGTTATCTGGGTTGTATTGTATTGTTGTTTGTAGCTGTAACCACTTTTTTTTTTTGCAATGCCTCTTGGTATTCTGCTGCTGCTGCATTGTTGAATACTCTTTCATTATGTGACAGATTAGATAATCTCTTGTTTATTATGCCATTGGGTATGGTTTTTAGTATAGATGGTGGGTGGGTGCTATTGATGTTTTACATGTTTACATAAATGGGTGTGTCATTAGGTTTCTTGTATGGTTTATATATATGTGGTTGTTGTTTGAGGTCAAGTGTTATGTCTAAGTAGTTTCACTACCTTTTTTGTTTGCTTCGATGGTGATTTTTAAGTTATGGTTTTGGGGGAAAATTTTGCATAGTTTCTTTTTTTCTTGTTTTCAATGGTTCTTGGATTGAATGAAAAATATTGTAATGACACTGAGCTTTCGAAGTATATTTGGCAACTAAAAAGAAAGACCATTGACTACTCCATCACATGGGAGATCCTGAGAAAGTCCAACACTGATAGAAGAGAGAGTGGACAATGCAATCTATGCATAGAAGAAAAAAGCTTCAAATAGCCTTGCATAAGAAAGATGCATTGAACAAAAAAACAGAATTAATTATATCAAATGCAGGCACGAAAAGAAAAAAGAAAACTAGCAGAAAGGAAAACTACCTGACGTCAAAGACTTTATAAACTCATTCCTGTATGACGTCATTCAACTTCATCATCACTCGCCAGAAGATTGTTCACCCCAAATTTGTTTTTTACTCTCCTCTGTCCTCTATAAGTTATTTTCTACATTATTTCCCCGTAGGGTGTATCCACCCCCCTCCTCTCCCACTACTCTCCCTCCTCCCCCCCTCTCCACACTTCTGCATCCCTTGTTTCCCCACTTACCTCGCTATCTTTCCCCCCTTTTCCCCTTCCTCCCCACACCCACCACCCCCTCCCCACCCCCCTTCCTCTCCTCTTCCCCCTGTTTCCCTCCCCCTTTCTCCTCCCCCCTCTTCATTCTCCACTCTTTTTCTCCCTTTTCTTCCTTCTCTTTCTCTTTCTTTCTCACACTCCCTTTCTCTTTTTCTCTTTTCTTTCTTTCTTTCCTTGTCCCCCCCCCCCCCCCCCCCCCCCCCCCCACCCTCCTCTCGCCCCTCTCTCTCTCCTCTCCTCTCCCCTCCTCCCCCCTCTCCTCTCCCTCCCGTCTCGTTCCCTCTCTCTCACCACTCCATCCCCTCTCTCTCGCTCTTTCCCCGCACTATTCTCCTCCTTTTTCTACGTCACTATTTCTACTCCTTTTCTACCCCTACTCTTCTACTTTCTACTCTACTCTTCTACTATTTATCTACCTCCTCCCTCTCGTCGCATTAATTCTTTTTTTTTCTTTATTCTAAATCTCCTTTTTGCATGGGATTCTGTCATTTTATAATTATTTTGCTTTGTTTCTAACTACCTTCCTTAAAAAAAAAACGTTTTACTCCTCTCTACACAGGGCGAGGACTGGATTGTAAAAAAAAAAAAAAAAAAAAGCCCAACACCCATGCTTTATGCCATCTGCTTATCGTTATAGCATCCTCTAAATAAAAGAATTTTTGTCCTTGGTCATGACTTCTCTTCCTCTCTCTCTCCTCCTCCTCTCTCCTCATCCTCCTCATCTCCTCTCCTCTCGGCCAACTCCAATCTCCTACTTCTCTCTCCTCTCACCTCTCCTCCTCTCCTCCTCTCCCTCCTCTCCCATCTCTCTCTCCTCCCTCTCTCCCTCCTCTCCTC
>JADBJO010020909.1:17500-30516 GCA_016801955.1 Conus betulinus | reverse complement strand
GTCATGATGATCGTCATCTCATGATCATGATGATGCTGTCATGATGATGATGATGATGATGATGATGTCATCATCATCATCATCATCATGATCGTCATCGTCATCATGATGATGATGATCTCATGATGATGATCGTCATGATGATCATGTCGATCACTGATGATGATGAGGATGATGATGATGATGATGATGATGATGATGATGATGATGATGATGATGATGATATCGTCATGATGAGATGATGATGATTTCATGATGTCGTCATGATCGATGATGATGATGATGATGATGATGATGATGATGATGATGATGATGATGATGATGATCGATGATGATCGTGATCGTCATGATGATGATGATCGTCTGATGATGATGATGATGAGATGATGATGATGATGATGATGATGAATGATGATGATGATGATGATGATCGTCATGATGATGATGATCGATGATGATGATCGCCATGATGATCGTCATGATGATTATCATCGTCATCATGATTATGATTATGATAATCATCATGATGGTGGTGATCGTCATGATGATCATGATCGTCATGATGATGATGATGATGATGATGATGATGATGATGATGATGATGATGATGATGATGATGGTGACGATCATCATGACGATTATCATCATCATGACGATCATCATCATATTGACGATCATGATCATCATGACCATCATCATGACGATCATCATCATCATGACGTTCATCATCATCATGATCATAACGATCATGATCATCATGATGATCATCATGACGATCATCCTCATCATGACGATGATCATCCTCATCATCATCATGACGATCACCTACTCAGCCTTGCTTTAGCAGTGTGAAACCACCCTTAGCAGTGTCTGCTGGTTTCACACGAGACTATCACCATTTGGCTGTCAGTGGAAGGGCTTGGCGTGCTGTCCGTGTATTTTTTTTTTTTTTTCCTGCATCCCCCACTGCATTTTTCTTTTCCACTTTCTTGTATTGGGTGACAGGAGTGTGGCTGAGCGGTTTTGTGCTGCCTGCACGTGTTTTTCGTTTTGTTTGTGTGTCAGTACAGTTTAACTCTGGCGGAGAGGTGGTGTTCACGGTTTAGGGTTGGAGGAAGGAGGCAAGAGAGTGAAGTGGCACTCTGATTTCAACGTTGAGTCGAGTGGGATCGCTGTCCCAGTGCAGTGGGATCACTTTTGTCTGCTTCGGTGCAGATCAGCGGCTGGTCCTTAACCTTTTTGGTTGGAGGAAACCGCTGCGTTTTGGGGGAATCTCTATTCCAAACCACTGGCACATCTTCCCTTTGGTCGCCCCAGACCGGTTTTCCCTTGGTGGGGAACGGCTGAACAGCCCCTGGGTTCTTCGCTGGGCCAGGAGCTGACCAGCATATCTACCTCTTCATCTCCCCCTTTCACCCGCCGTTTTGGTGAGTTTCGTACTCAGTTATTTAGGCAAGTTTTTTTTGTTTTTTTTTTTTTTTTTCTTTTTTTTTATTTTTACAAGTTTAAATTCATGTTTAGAACATTCTCTTATAGTTCTTGTGTGTTGTTACCTTTACTGGTAACGTTTTCCTTAGATACAAATTCTCCCGTTTTATTAGGTTTCCTGGGCACCTTTGGAAAAGGTACAAAACCTTGGTGACCAAGTCAAGTTTTTGCACTCCTACGTAGCCAGGAATCCAGTCAGAAGGGGTCTTAATTTGTCTTTGGGGAGAAATTAGTCTGTTTTGGTTAGTTTAAGGTTCTAAGACTGGGTTCCTTATTCATATGTCTATATTGTCTATTCTTTCCTTCTCTTATAGTTAGCTGTCTTTAATTGACAAACACTCGGGACGAACGCATCACGCTAATTGGAGTGCCTGTGTGACTAAGATTAAGTCGGAAAATAAGGGTCTCCTATCCCGACGCCCACGCTTTGGACTCGTCCCGTCGTGTTTATCTGTTTTTGTCAGCCCTCTGTCTTTGTGTCATATTTGTATTGTTTTAAGAATAATTTCATTACTTTATCCCCATTGTGAAAAAAGGGATGAGATGTTTGATAGTTGTTTTCCTGTATATTATGTTAGAAAACAAATGGGTAGACTTGATCAAATAGAGTCCCCGCTCACGGTACACACACATGCGCGCATGCACACCCAGACACACCTGATAATTTGCCCTGTACACGTATTGATCGTCGCTGCAGGGCGTTGACCCTGTTTGTCTCAGAAGGCCGGATCCACCTCTGGACACCCCTGGAGGTCTGTCACGTCCACCCCTCCCATCTTCTGGAACTGACGACGTGGGACCGGGACTTCTTCAACGCTGCTGTTCTGGCTGATCCATGTGGCCCTGGATGTGGGACAATTTAGAGCTGACCGTGCGTCGCAGGAACTCAGACTTGGGTGATGTCTAAGTGTATTCGTGTTTTGTGTTGTGTTGCCGTGGACGTGGGACTGAAATAGGAGTGAATTACATGCAGGCTGGCATGGTTGACGAGGAAATGGTGAAGTCTGGCTGTTTTGGAGTGACAGTGGAAATGGTTGTGATGATTGCTTTGGTGGTGTGAAGGTTTTTTGACCTGTCTTGAATCTTATTTAGTCTGTCTCTCCCCTATCGTTCTTTCATTATGAAATTCTTTAATTAGTTGGGCTGGTAGTGGGAGTCCCGGGGGGAGGGAGGTTTTGCTTTTCTTGGGCTTTTGGGTTATTTGTTCTATATAGTAACTTAGAACTGATAGGTTCTTTCCCCTCTTCTTTACCATTCTATTCTTACTTGGTCTCTCCTCTGTCAGTCTTCTTTTTGTTAGGCCTCTCTCCCCATATGGAATGAATGAGTATTGTCGATTATAATTAATAAACTGTTATTGTCTTTGTAAATCCTTGGGTGGTCTGGTTGAGTGAGTGTTTGGGTGTTTGCTATCAGTCATTGCCAGTGTCGAATTTTCCCCTTTGTCTTTCCCTCCCTTACAAGGTCCTTAATCATCATCATCATCATCATCATCATCATGACATCATCATCATCATGACGATCATCATCATCACGACGATCATCATGACATCATCATCATCATCATCATCATCATCATCATCATCATCATCATCATCATCATCATGACGATCATCATGACGATCATAATCATTATGATCAAGACGACGACGACGACGATCATGACGATCATCATCATCATGACGATCATCATCATCATGTAGATAATGATCGTAATGACGATCATCATGACGATCATCATCATCATGACGATCATCATCATCATCATCATCATCATCATCATCATCATCATCATCATCATCATCACGATGATGATCATCATCATCATCATCATCATGACGATCATGTTCATCATGACGATCATCATGACGATCATCATCATCATCATCATCATCATCATCATCATCATCATCATCATCATGACGATCATGATCATCATCATGACGATCATGATCGTCATGATCATCATCATGACGATCATCATGATGATGATGATGATGATGATGATGATGATGATGATGATGATGATCGTCATGATGATGACGATGGTCGTCATGATGATGATGATCGTGATGATGATGATGATGATGATGATGATGATGATGATGATGATGATCATGATGATGATGATCGTCATCATGATCGCCATGATGATCGTCATGATGATCATGATCGTCATCATGATGATGATGGTCGTCATGACGATGATTATGATGATCGTCATGATGATCGTCATGATGATCATGATCATGATCGTCATCATCATGATGATCATGATCATCATGACGATCATCATCATCATCATCATCATGACGACATCATCATCATCATCATCCTCATGACGATCATGATCATCATGACGATCATCATCATCATAATCATGACGATTATGATCATCATGATGATGAACCTTCATCAAGCTTATGGTAGTAAATGTAGCTTGTTTTGCTCTTTCATGAGTTTCTCTTGCTTCTTAGGTGGCACCTTGGGTTAGTTTTTTGAAAACTCAACAAACATACTACGGTATTGCACACCAGCCTTTTTCTGGTATAGCATTCTTCTAAAACCGAAAAGGCAGAGGAGTCAAATTACCACTTTCCGCGGTCACTGAGGAGAAACAATCAGGTTTCGAAATATCGGTATCTGACCAGAAGTTATATGTTAGTGAGCTTCCTCCCCATTGGAGATGGTCTCCTGCTTAGGAGACTATAAGCTTGCTGAAGGTTCATTTTGAGAAGCATTTATTATTCCCCACTCACCCACTCAAGCACATACTCTCAGTTAGGCAGAATCATCTACCATTGCAGATATGAAGAAGGCTTATCACCCCCCCCCCCCCCCCCCCCCCCCCATTTCTATAATCTGAGACATAAGAGCAAGCTTTGTTTATAAGTCAATATTTCTTGCAGTCATTGCAACACCTAGCTGCTCTGTAAGTTGCTGGAATGGTGCTCGGTACATATCCTTGGAATTTATTGTTTTATTGTAAATTAGTCCCTTGCAGGTTCATTCCAAGAACTGGCCCTCAGCACTTGTGTCTTAAGAGGTTATCTTTTTATATTTTCTACTTTTCACAAGAAAATGTAGCTTGTTTTGCTCTTTCATGATTTTCTCTTGCTTCTTAGGTGGCACCTTGGGTTAGTTTTTTGAAAACTCAACAAACATACTACGGTATTGCACACCAGCCTTTTTCTGGTATAGCATTCTTCTAAAACGAAAAAGGCAGAGGAGTCAAATTACCACTATCCGCGGTCAATGAGGAGAAACAATCAGGTTTCGAAATATCGGTATCTGACCAGGAGTTATATGTTAGTGAGCTTCCTCCCTATCGGAGATGGTCTCCTGCTTAGGAGACTATAAGCTTGCTGAAGGTTCATTATGAGAAGCATTTATTATTCCCCACTCATCCACTCAAGCACATACTGTCAGTTAGGCAGAATCATCTACCACTGCAGATATGAAGGCTTATCACCACCACCCCCCCCCCCCCCCCCCCCCCCCCCCCCCCCCCCCCCCCCCCCCACCATTTCTATAATCTGAGACATAAGAGCAAGCTTTGTTTTATAAGTCAATATTTCTTGCAGTCATTGCAACACCTAGCTGCTCTGTAAGTTGCTGGAATGGTGCTCGGTACTTATCCTTGGAATTTATTGTTTTATTATTATTATTATTATTATATAAGTTTAAAAATATGATTTAAAATGGAGATTAAAAAAAACAACAAAATTGTTTCGAGCGATTGCTCTCGTCAGGGTATTCAGTTTGGGCACGCTACCGGTGTCATTTAGTGTGTGTGCAAGCGTGAAATCTGCATGTTTCACGTGGCCTGTAGTTTTTTTACAATTTTGATTTTGGGGGGCGTTCAGGGAGGGTGTGTTAAGGGATGGTGTGTTGACAAGGATTTCCATTTGTGCCTGCAATCGTTTATGATCTCTACTTTTGAATTCAGAGTTGCTAGATGAGGTTTGCATAATATCAGCCACTTTTCTGTAGAGCATAGGTTGCATTTTTTTTAGAGATATATTGTATGGTGTTGCTCTTTTTATAATTTTCCCATGATATATTGTAGTCTATCTTTTTATCTTTGAGTTTCCAAATGTGTTTACTTAGTTCTGTTTGGTTTTTTATATTTTTCATTTTTGAAGGACTGTTTATGGTTTGCATATCTGGTTTTAAAAGTGATTTGCAGTAATCCCTATGTATGTTTCTTTGTCACTATCTGTTGTTACTGTGGCTGGTATACAATATTATTGTAAGGCATTTGTTATTCAGGGGGCACTGATCTTTTTCAGTGCAGTTACAAGATGTCCTTTTGTTACCCTTTTTGGCTGTGTTGCCTTTAGTTTTGTTAGATGAGTCAATTATGTTTTTGAAGTTGGGCATACATGAATGTGATAGCTTGATGGTGTTTTTTTTATTGAATATTTTAGATAGTACATGTTCTTTTGGGAATGATGTTATAAGAATTTCAAGGGATTATACCATATGATCTTCTTTTTTCCTGTTTTTCTTATTACTGTTTCATGTTATTATCTGGGTTATATTGTAGTTTGTAGTTGTAGCCACTTTTTTCAGCGCCTCTTGGTATTCAGCTGCTGCACTGTTGAATACTTTCTCGTTGCATGACAGGTTAGATAGTCTTTTGTTATGCCATTGGGTATGGTTTTTAGGATAGAAGGTGGACGGTTACTTTTGATGTCTACGTAGATTGGTATGTCATTAGGTTTTTATATATGCTTTGTATACATGGTCATTAAGGTCTAATGTTATGTCTAGGTAGTTTACCACCTTCTTGTTGGCTTCTACTGTGATTTTTAAGTTATGGCTTTGGAAGATTTTACAAAGTTCTTTTTTCTTATTTTCAATGGTTTTTGGTTTATTGTGTAGCGCGGCGAGGCCGTCGTCTCTGTACAAACCAACCTGTTTACCAAGTGTTTTCTGTATATTGAATAACATGAATAGTCCAACTAGTTCACATGTTTCGGCACCATCATATGAACCCATTGTGACATCAAATGTGGAATTTTTGCTGTTTTTTTTTTTTGTTGTTGTTGTTGTTGTTTTTATCCAAGTATCATCACTGCTGTGGAGTAGGGTTTTTCTTAGTGTGGAAGATGATTTCCATCTCAGCCTCTGTTATGTTTGTGTATTTGTTAGCAAATTTTAAAGCTTTGGTAAGCAATTCCTCATCTATAGATGGATAAAAATCCACTATGTCAAAAGTGATAAACACTGTGTTTTTTTCTGTTTGTTAAGTCCTTGAACCATTGGATAACTTCATAGCTATTTTTCCAAAGGTTCAATTCAGTGTTTGTTTTTATGTCCTCTATAGCTTTTTCCAGAATTTTTTTTGCTTATTTTGCCTAATTCAGATTTAGATGGGTTTATTAATCTACATGTTGGGTTGTTGGGGAAGTTAGGTTTGTGATCTTTAAGTGTTATAAAGGCTTCTTTTATTGCTGTTGTTTCTATCCTATCGCTTAGATCCATACGGTGCACAAGTTCTTTTTCTTTTTACAGCTGCTGTCATATGTGGTTCTATCAGTTTTTTTTTGTAATTTTTTTTGAATATTTTTGTTGAGGAGTTGAGAGTATTCATTAGGTTCCATTTATAAAAATTGCTTGTCTTATCAGCCTTTACGAATGTTTTTTTGTTATTTTGAATTGTTTTATTTCATTTTTTTTTTTTTTTTTTTTTGGAAATTGTTGTATGATTTTCTGAATTCAATATTGGCTATTAGTCTTTTCATATTGTCTTCAAAAGGTTTCATTTCCTCTATTATAGGTGGCGATCTCCATGACTTAAAACCGTATGTTTTTTCATCTTCACTTTTTGCTTCAGGGTTCAGAAAGAAGAACGTCTTCCATCTCATGTTGCGCACAAATTTCTCAGTCTGCTCTATTAGTTCTCTGATGTAAGATTGTGGGTTAGAAAACGGTCTATTTTTGGTGGACTGCCCAAAGTTGATTTTCTCCATTTTAAGTTTAGGTTCTGTCAGGCTACAGTGCTCAACGTAAGGAGCGATTATCACAAATAAAATTAGAGAGCCGGTAAAAACTCTAAAAAGCTCAACCAAAAAGGGAGCGACATAAGTTAAAAATTTTTTAAACTTTTTTTAAACTTACGTCGCTCCTTTTTTGGTTGAGCATTTTTAGAGTTTTTACCGGCTCTCTAATTTTATTTGTGATATATATATATATATATATATATATATATATATATATATATATATATATATATATATATGTGTGTGTGTGTGTGTGTGTGTGTGTGTGTGTAATGCTCTCTTGTTGTCCTGAGCACCGCACCCTGTAGAACTGACTGAAGTAGAAACCAGAAAAGGTAAAAGACAAGAATAAAAACAACAGTCGGTTCATGTGTCAGATTTGTATTTTTAACAAATTTTTCGCTGTTAACAGCTTCATCAGGCCAAGGTACAATGATAAAAGCCTCACATCAAGTAAAATGGCATACCGTTGATGGTGAACTCCTATTCAGGTAAACCAGGTAAAATCAGGTAAAAAGAGGTCAACAACTGCCGCATGCTGGACATTATTCACACCAATAGGCCCCCTCCAACCACACTCACACACATACACAGACACACAGACCAATAAACACCCGCACGCACACACACACACACACACACACACACACACACACACACACACACACACACACACACACACACACACACAAACACACACACACGCATGCACACAGCACACACGCTCACACGCACGCACACAACCTCCCCCCCCCCCCCACACACACACACACACACACATACACAACAGAAGTATACATACATATACATACACACACATATGTACATATATACGCACACATACACACATATATACATATTTTTAACACACACACACACACACACACACACACACACACACACACACACACACACACACACATACATACATACATACACACACCCACACAAAAATACACACACACACACACACACACACACACACACACACACACACACACACACACACACATGTATATCACCGAGTAAGGTGGGGAGGGGGAGGAGAGAGAAGAGAGAGAGAGAGAGAGAGAGAGAGAGAGAGAGAGAGAGAGGAAAAAAGGGGGGGGAGAGAGAGAGAGAGAGAGAGAGAGAGAGAGAGAGAGAGAGAGAGAGAGAGAGAGAAAAAAAGACGGTAGTGGGGGGTGGGAAGGAGAGAAGAGGGGAAGGTGTCAAGGGAGAAATGGAAGATATGGGGGGAGGGGGGAGGGGGGAGTTGAGGGGGATGAAGACAGTTGGGTATGAGGAAATAAGAACAAGATGAGAGACCAAGAAAAAGAAACATTTGACAAATATATATGTGATTACATACATACATCCACAACTGCATCTACGTAGCATGATTAAAACAAAGGTGTGCACTTACTTCATTTAAGGGGTCGTGGGGAGGGGGTAGAAAAAGGAAAAGTGGAGTGGCAATGGGAGATGAGGGTAGGGCAGCGGGGGATTGTAGGGCAGGGCAGTGGGGGGGGGGGGGGGGGACGTTGTGGTGTGTTTAAGCGCGTAAATTGTCGAACGAAAAATAAGGGAGAAAGGGGGTAAGGGAGGGGGGGGGGGGGCGGGACAGGGATAGAGTAAGGTGGAGGGAGATGGAAGGTTAAAAAAAAAAAAAGGGGGGGGGGGGGGGGGGGGGGGGGACAATGTGAGTGACAAATTTTCAGAGGTATGACTCAATTTATTCATAGGGGGAAAATTCTTTTAAAAAGGGGGTAGGGGTGGGAGTGGGGATGAATGGGGGAGGTGGTGGGGGCGGGGGGGGGGGGGGGGGGGGCTAGCCAGAATGGTAATGGCAAGATCTTCACAAACTGCAAGAATCTGATAGAGAGGGAAACGAGGGAGGTGGGTTGAGTAGACTAGATGGTCAGAGGAAAGGATGGAGGGGGGGGGGGGGTAGGAGGGAAGGGGGAGGGGGAGAGGAACTGGGGGCTTAAGAAGGCAGGGCCAGTATTCAAAAGTCAGCTGGAGCCCCAAGACTGGCTATGCATAACAGTAAATGTGTATAAAGAACATAAGTGTAATGTTTTCTGTAGGGTTTTTTTCAAAATGTGTATCGAGGAGGGCAGGGGAGAGGGGGTGTAGGGGGAGGGGGAGATTGGAGAGGAGAAAAATCAGAAAGGATTTGAAAAGGAAGGGGAGTTAAGATCATTTTACAGTATAGTTCTTTCTTTTATAAACAGTTACACCGATAAGATAAAAATTGTTCCCAGTTGTAAACTGACAGGCATAAAAAGGCGAAACCAAATGTAAAATCCAAAGGAGCCTAAATACTGGTTATGCATAAAAAAAATACACAAAGAAAATGGGGGACCGCGGATTGAAGAGGTAGGAGAGGGGAGATGGTCTGGTGGGCTGTAAGGGAAAAGATTATTATATTTGAAGGGCATTTCATCAGAATAAGAACCAGTCCGGAAACAACTAGTAAATGAGTGACATATGTATGTATGTATACACAGATAGATAGATAGATAGATAGATAGATAGATAGATTTCATATCTATATCTATCTATATATATGCGTGTGTGTGTAGATAACTACATATAGTGTGTGCTCGTTCTTCTTTTTCACAATGCTGTGATATTACACGAAAAAAAAAAATCAACAACAATCAACAAAACTCCCGTCTTCCTATTTCTGAACCTCCCTACCATTTCCCTTCAAAAATGAAATCTTAACAACAAATCAATGAGCCAACTGGGCTCCGTTTTAAGCCTTTAACAACAGCCAGTATAAGCAAATCGTTCAATAAAATATTCTTAAAAGATGAATCTGAAACCGTTGAATCACAAATCGAAGTGGGTAAAAATGATTTCAAATGCTGACAGTGTAGAATAACATGGACAGGTGTTATTTCCTCACCGCAGACGCACTTAACATGACTGTTGATTTTGCATCTGAGAGCATTCAGTCTGAATCTGTAGACCAGGGATGACAGTGTTCGGTTTTCACACATGAGCTCACCATTGCAGGAATGTATATGTTTGACTTTGAAAATATTCCTCTTTTCAGTGAAATTTACAAAAGAACCTCCTAATAGTTCCTTCACATGATTCCAACAAGTTTTCGTTATTAAGGAATAACTTTCAGATAAAGATAAAGGAATTTTAACATATACAGAATTTTTAATGTTCATTGCACCCTTTTTAGCTATTCTGTCCGCCCATTCATTACCAAAAATATTACAATGTGATGGAACCAAAGAGAATGAAATACTAGTTCAGCGCAGTGACAAATAATGGATTGTATGACTAATTTCTGCAATAATATCACCTCTTACTTTTAGATTATAAGACTGTAGCGCGTCTAAAACATATTTAGAATCAACCAAAAATAATACCTGAACTAGACTAAAAGGAAGATCATCAAGCAGAAAATTCAAAACCGATCAAAATAGCAATACGTTCTGCTGTAAATATTGAAAAATGTTTTCCAAGATGGTAAGCCTTTTCTGCTTTTAAAAACTGGAATTGCAAATGCAGCTCCAACCATGTCATTATCTAGCTTAGAGCCATCAGTGTAAATTTTTAAATGGTCCCGGTAGTGCTAAAAAATATGAGCTTTTACAGAAGCAGATAAAGTGGGACCATCATTTTTCTTTATATTTGTATAATTAGTATCGAAAAAAGCCTGATAGTAGTTCCCATTTAGGTACTGCAGTGAACAGTACACGAGATGATATATCTTTCTTATTGATTCCTGACTCTTGAAAAATGTCATAAGTGAAGTGCCTATTGTTTCTAAAGAGGCAACCGACTTTTTTGGGGGGAAATCCCGTGTCTGATTTTACGCACACTTCATCATAATTTGAATTTGGAACTGATGTACTCCTTAGGACATATTTAGATGATGCAAGTTTCATATTTTCTTCAATCGGTAATATACCAATTTCAGCATGTGTTTTTAATGAAGATGTATATACTGGAACTCCAATGGCAAGTTTGTAGGCTTTACTGTCTATACTTTGCATTTTTTAAGGGTATTTTGGGGGCAGAGAAGAATACCTCTTGGGCATATGTCAACTTTGAACGAATAAGTGCTGTTACTAGATGTATAAGAGTGGAAATGTCTTGTCCCCACTGTTGTTTTGCTGACCATTTTTAGGAAGTTCAGACTCTTTTTAGCTTTCATCATTACGTATTCTAAATGCTCTTTCCATGACAATTTTGAGTAAGGATTACTCCTAAAAAAAAATTAACAGACTGTGCATAATTGATAACTGACCCTTCTAGATTGAAAGAAGGCAACTCTCTTCGATCGTAACCAGAGTCAAAAAGCATCATATGTGATTTCTCTGGAGACAAAGTTAAACCATTTTGAATCATAAAACCATTTATATTATCAAGTTCTCTTTGATACAATTTTTTAGTTTAATTTAGCGATCTCATTGGAGTGCGTTTTTTCATAGTCACTTTCATCCATATGCAGATATCATCAGCATATTGAACCAGTTCAACATGATTAGACACTGATGATGGTAGGTCATGTGTTAAAATATTGAAAAGTATCGGTGCTACTACTGATCCTTGTGGAATTCCCATATGAAGTGGTTTTAATTTTGAGTGTGTCCTATTTTGGTCTGAATTGATCTATCTGCTAGAAAAGTCTTGAAATAATTATACATGCAACCTGATAAGCCAATGGATTTAAATTTATAAAGTAGTCTAGAATGCCATACTTGACCGTATGCTTTTTTTATATCAAAAGAAAGTAGCCAGTACACTTTTCCTTCTAGCGAACTGATATTTAATTTGGGTTGTTAGTTTGGTAAGGTGATCGATGGTTGATCTGCCCTTATGAAAAACTGCTTGATGTATTGGTATAATATTGTTCTTTTCGCAGTAGTATAGGAGACGATTTAAAAATATTTTTTCCATCAGTTTCCCAGTATGTGACGTCAGAGCAAATAGGCCGATAACTGTTTATGTCTGATTTTGGTTTACCAAGCTTGTGTATGAGAACAATAATAGATTGTTTCCATATTAATGGAATATTTCCAGACGACCAACATCTTGTATGAATTGGTGAAGAATGTTAACAAAATTAGCAGGTAAATGTTTGATTGATTCATTTAATATTCCATCTGGGCCTACTGAAGTTCTTTTATTTCCATTGGAAAAAAATGACATTTTTCATTTCTTTTAAGGTGATTGGGGCATTGATAAAATGGCTGTTATCTTCTATTGGATCATTGTATATTTCACTGGAAGATTTTTTCTCTCGAAAAACTCTATCCTTTTCTGACAAGCCCCCTTTGCAACTCGTCATTGCAAACATTTCTGAGAAAGCTTTGGCTTTTTGTGAGTTAGACGGAAATTCTTCATTTTTTATATGTACTGGATATTCTGGAGGGCATACTCCATTTTTCACATCCTTCACTTTTTTCCAAACCTTCTGAAGACCTGCATGATTAGAAACTTCGTTTTTACCAAAATTTGACCAATACTGCCGTTTGGCCTGTTCGTTTACTCTATTGGTATGTATTT
>JADBJO010020909.1:0-15000 GCA_016801955.1 Conus betulinus | reverse complement strand
CTTCACTAGCAGCAGGAAGGAACCCTTGTAGCCTGTTCTGAACACAGAACCAGTTTTATTGACTGCCCTGAGGCCTTTCGTCCGCTGATTCGGATTCATCAGTTGGACACGGCTAATTGGCTCAGACATGGTAGCTCTTCAAACGGCTGACATGGATCATACAGTGATTTAGTGCAACATCAAAATTATGGCGTGTGGCCACACGCCATTCAGTTACCTACTTTCGCTGTCGTCTTTTCTTCTTCTACTTTATTTTTGCGTCTTTTTGTTCAACAGATCTGGATCTGTCGTTGATCCGGATCTGCGCCAAAGATTGGCACCAAATTGCCCTCTCCTAGTTTCGCTAAAATGTGTTTTTCACTTTTTGCCTGGTCTTGCTAAACAGATTCTAACTCTGCCTGTTGATGCAGTTAAATGACTTTGTTCTTAGGCCTTATTTCATCTGTCTACATATTTTTTTTCCATTACTTTTTGTGCAATCTCGTAAACGAACAGACCAACAAACAAACAGATACGGTTGTAAAAAACGAACAGACCAACAAAAAAAAAAAAAAAAAAAAAATACGGTTGTAAAACGCTACCTCCCGGCTTGCTGAGGGTAAAAATATGAAGAGATCAGCACGTCTATCAAGATTACCAGCATTTTGTTTTCTCCCATGTCTGCTAGTCCGAAACAAGCAGCTGCAAAATGGACTAGGTCTTCTCTATAGTCCTGACATTCCTATCACAAAGAACAAACATGTCTCCAACAAAACATACACAAAAAGTAGCAAAAATGGTCTCTAACAAATCATATCACAAAATAACACACATGTCTCCAACAAACCTTATCACAAAATGACACACATGTCTCCAACAAACCATATCACAAAATAACACACATGTCTCTAACAAACCATATCACAAAGTAACACACACGTCTCTAACAAACAATATCACAAACTGACAAACCCACATGTTCCTCCAACAAACGTATCACAAAGTTGACAAACTGCCTCGAGCGAATATCATTGACAAGGATATCAGGGAAAACCAATGTAAATGTTGTCACAGTAGGCCTGCTGACATTTAAGAGTTGGCAAAGAATGTGAATATTATTGGATTAAAGAGAGGATGAGAAAGTGTGTGTGTGCTGTGGTGTGCGGTCGTGTGCCTGCCCTGTGCGGCCGTGTGTGTGTGTGTGTGTGTGGGAGGGGGCCGGTGCGGGGGGCCCCGCGCGAGCGTGAAGGCCCCCTCCTGGGCCCGCCGCCCCCCGCCACTGCCCCCACCGCGTTCCTCTCCTTTCCCACCTGTCTCCCGATGCTTTCTGTTTATCATTTTTCGCCCCATTCCCCCCAAAGCCCACTTTTCAGTGACCCCCTTCCCTAGATGCGTTATCGAAATAAACTGTTGTCCATCCACTTTGATTCTCCTTTCCCCTTGCCCCGCTACCCTTCCTCCTTAAGTTTCGTAGCCTCCGCTTTTTTGTTCTAGTTTCCCTGCCTTTCCGCCCCTTCTATCCAACCGTTCTACTATCCGTTTGCCCCTTCCAGCCCTATCTCGTCGAAGCCCTACTTTCATGCCCGGTCTTTTCCTCCCCCTTTTCCTTCTTTTCCCATTTTTTTTAGATTTTCCTCACTCCTTCCACCTACATCCGTTTTGACTTCTCATCCGCCACTACGCACTACCCCCTTTCTCAACCATCATGGTCCGCGGGATGGTCGCCTACTCCATGGGAATTTTCTTGCCCTCCACATTATTTTATACACTGACCCCCTCCTCCCCTCCCTTTTTCCCTCTTCCCTTACGCCACTTTCTCCTTATTTTTTCGGGTTATTCTTTCGTCTCCTCGTCTCTATCCTATCCTTACTGCCCCACTATCCACAACCACCATTCTGTATCTTCACTCCTATGCCTCCGACCGTTCAAACCTCCCCTCCCCCTACCACGTGCGTGACGCGACCGTGCTCGCCGCCGCGCGCACCCAACCAACCGAACAAATCCACAAGCTACCGCAGTTATGATTATAGGCATCACACGCATAAAAGCAACACAACATCCAGATAGAATTCACATTAAAAAAAAACACAAACCACACCGCTGAGACGCGCGTTTTATTTGCGCGCCCCGACGAGTATACCCACCAGGACGTTTCGTACGCGCAGGCACAGCGCAAGCTCCGCACGCTATCGCTCTGCCCACGCGCGCGCCCGCCACCATCCACAAAACACGAGCGCTTTTGCGCGCGTGGCGCACAGACTACATAAACGCACTTTGGATTGTAATAAGCCGATCACTCAGCCATGATATTGGCCCCCTTTGCATTATTACTTTGAGAGTTGGTATCAATTGCTTTTGGGGCTTAGGGCGGGGGGGTGGGGGCGGTGTGGTGTGGAGACGGAAGGGTTAAAGTACCGGGTGAGCCTCGATCAGCCTTGCCGACTTAGACCAACCACGAATTCAGGGAGGAGACTGTTGAACAACGTTTTGGAGGGGGCCCCAGCGCTGTGCCGGGGTCTTTTGGAAACCGTTGGACTAGCCGTTGAGGGTAACGCGTGTGACTAGAATTTGTCTGATGCTGCTCCTCACCCCCATGGCGCTTTTTTGAAAACATAAAACCCCAGCGTTCAAGAACGAGGCGTGCTGTATCACCTGGACAAAAGATCCCTGTGCCGAGGACGTGGGTTTTGTCTCGCTGAGCCCAAGCGGTGAAACATTTCCGTAATAGTATTAGTGATGGAGGGGTTGGGTTTTGTTGTTTTGTGTGTATGTGTGCAAGTCGGAACAGTGATGGAATAGAAATGTCTGTGAATTGTCTTCATCTACGATTTTAATCGATATAATTCACTCTCTCTCACTCTCTTCTCTCCTCTTCTCTCCACTCTCTCCTTATCTATCTACGTATTCGTCACTACAGCTGACTAACCGTATGTATATACTTGAATTATGATGTGTCTGATTTGCCTACATTCTTTGCACTCCAAAAAGATGATTAGGAAAGATCGTAAATTTCCCATTTTGGTGGTCCACTTTCTACGTTTTACTTGTTTGAATAGTAATTTTAACCCCCTTTCAGCGTCATCGTTTGCCTACATCATAAATACGCGTATCTGTCTTAAAGTTTCGTCGGCAGTGGTCACAACAGGTAATTTATCTTGTACGAGAGATAATTTAAAGTTTTCTGAACTGAATCTGACACTGAAATGTTAACGCGTTTTGTGACTTTAAGCAGTCGATTGTGTACAGCCGAGGGATCCTCTATGCATTGGGATCGAGGTTGACCTTCGTGTGCTGACATAGGCATTTTTGTCCATGGTTTTAAACACGTTGTGATAGCACAGTCCGCTGGTTAACAGGCGTCGTGACTAGCCAGTCTGAGGGGTTTTTAATTATCGTGTCGACCTAGCGTCTGTAGCGGTTGGCAGTGTTCGACCCTTCTTCGGAGTGGTCGGATGTTACGGCCTGAAAGTTCGCTCCGTATCACTGTATTCCGCCTACCCCGCATCGACGTATTGACAGGCGTACTGCTCACCAGCTCGACAACAGATGAAACACGTTTTCTACTTGTGAATGGCTTTTGACCATGTGCACATCGATTTGTGTTTGCGCTTGTGGAAACCAATCTTAAGAACGTTCCCTCGATGCCGCCAAAAAGCCTGTAAGATGAGGACAAACATGTCAGTCATGGAGCTAGTGTGCAGTGCACTTCTCGTCCCCCATTAGACGGGATCCGTCACCTTAGTCCCTCCACAGCGAAACCAAAGCGGCGTTTTGGTTACGTATCGTGCACACCCGAACGAAATCGCACTACAGTCTACACGGCGCTCCGTCCACACACAGAGAGGGCACACGCAGCGCGGGGCACGACCAGTCTTGGTTATCCCCACAGCATGTCTTTTGCATGCTTTTGGTATGAGGGCATTCCTGGCAGCCCGCACAGGATGATTGTGGTACATGCTCCATTTATCGTTCTCACCTCTATTCACCGATTTCCACCTATTTCATCAACATACACCCAACTGATGCAGATGGTACAACGGATTCCATCTCAGTTCCCACACTTCCAACTCTTCTCCCTCATGATAACCCAGGACTCGTGCCAGATTCCGGTTACCATTGCCTTCAATTCCTAGTTACACACTCCCCTCACACGTCTATCCGCTCCTAGACCTATACCCCAGGACAACGCGTGAACCGATGGTCCTATGGATTGTCTATTTCTACGTTCAACATCTCCCTACACATTCATTCCATAATAAAAACAGGACATGTGACGATTGGGACCCGGGATTCCATTCAGTTCCCACACCCCCTTAGACACTTTCTTCTTCTATTTTTAATCAGGGACAGTGAAATGGTCCATTCGGATTTCCATTCCCTACGTTTGCCAATTCATTTACACACTTTCCCCCTTCATATCTAATATACCTATCCAGTAGTCATCAATCTTCAGGCATGTGCAGAACCAATGACCACCTGTCAGGCGCTTAAGGCCCATTGGCTAGAAACACGTTCAGACAGTTCTGTGATACGTGCACTTGAGCATTGGCGTGGGCAGTAAGGAATACGCTTCTGAATAAACCCCCCCACTAAAATCCTCTCGCGTGGGAACGAACACACCCCAACATCCCCTTTCGCATGTCCCAAGACGTACACCCATTTTCCGACACCTTATGTTTTCTCCCTTCGCATGCTCATGTACGGTACATCAGTCAATTATGTCTTCTTCCGTCCATTTGGTAGTGTTCGTTTAACCTCGTGGTGACCCGATTCACAACAATATAACGCTTCACGCTCTGATCGAAGACAGAGTGAACATTAGATTTGCTGACATATAGATCAATCTCCCTGGCACAGTGACCCCCGACCTGGCCCCCACTGACCCTATGAGGACTGGCGCTTCACGCTTGTATGAAGACCGACTGTGAAATGAGGCTGAACAATTCAGACACGGGTCATCACCACCTGTGCACATGTGGCCCTGATTGGCTGACCATTTATCCGTATAAACTGGACCGCTTCACGCTTCCTGATGATTTAGACGAGTGAACTGTGGTGTGTTGTGACTCTATGTATTGAACTGTAAAGGGTCAAGCTTGATGAAGATCACGATGTGTAATTTGTTAGGATCATGCAAGAATTCTGATACAGCGTCCATTTCTTGCCTATGCTTGTATAGTACTAGATTTGTGACGCTTGAAGGTGTGTTCCCCATTTGATATATGACACACTGACGTCCACGCCTGCCTGTTACCTCGACAGCAGTGACTGGTGGCGCACGGGGGTACATTGAGACAACGAACGCTTACACGCCTCTGGTGAACCCGACGCTTATAGTTATATATGGGAGGGGTTGCGGGTCATTACCAGAACTCTGACGTCTTGTATCGCCTCATGTCTGAGTGATCATAGTCTGACACTTTGGAATCTTTGCCCGGAGAGGTTCATTAAGAAATGACTACGCGTTCAGCTATGCTCGTGAAGACATAATAGTGACTTACCTGGGGCCCGGTGGCCTTGCCCGGGGCGCGGGGGGTTATGTCTGACATTTAGTTACACCGACGATAACTGCTGTCCTGTTTCTGTTTCTGGTACTCGCCTCACTCTTTTGACTCTGTTCTTTCTATCTTCTCAGTTGTCAAAAGTCTATGTCTCGTCATAATCTTGGCATGGTGGCCTAATTTACTATACCTGCGCAGATACAGGTATTCATGAATCAATTGGTACTGTGTAACCCGACACAGCTTCATCCCCAGGTGATTCTACAAGTCCACGGCACAAAGCGAATTTTTCCCGGAACACCACGATTTTTTTCCCAGCACAATGATTCTACACCGCTCCCCCCTTGGTACCAGTACACAGGAGCATGAGATGGTGTTGCAGGTTCACCCTGATATGTTGTAAGGTGTACACACCCCCAAGCTTCCCCATTACACCCGTCATCCTCACACTGCGTACAGACAGGAGTCAGAGTGCATGCGTTACCTGGTTCTCCACATCTGGGTGATGCAGTTTATGACATCCAAACGAGCCACAATGCTCCACACTCCTGTACAGACACAAGAGCATCACAGAGCCAAATGCTTCACAACCCATGCTCAGATCTTCACACCGATTGAGTCGAGAGTTACATCAAGAGGCACCAACGGCTGTCCTATAACACGCTGTCTACACAGACACAGAGCAGCAGGACAGACAGTACCCTGTATCGCCAAAGCCCCAGCCACACTACTCCAGTATTATGGATACCCCCAGAGGAGACACAAGCGCCAAATGTTTCCACCCGAACTCGGTAAAAGGCATTGAGAGCCAAAGGACACTCACAGAGCCCCAAATGCTTACACCACACATTTGCAGTTCAAGATACAAGCGAGACATATTAAGAGGCAACAGTCCATACCCCTGATACAGGACCACCCACAGATTTCTGCCAGAGATGCACAGCAAGAGCCCCATTATGCTGTCAACCCTCCCAGAGGCACCAGTACACATCGACGAGCATTGACAGAGGCAATTATCAAATTAAGCCTCATATGTCACACCCCCATGTGTTATAGAATAAGACTAGTTACTACGACAGACAACAAGAGCACTCTTATTACATTCACTGGTATTATAGACAACAGAGAGCAGACTATAGATCTATCTAGAGCTACAACTGCTTCACAAAAACGGTATCCAGACACAGAGATGACATTTTAAGAGCCAAATGGTCCACACCCTGGGAACCAGATATGACAAGAGAGATTCATTACTATGTAGCCAAATGGTCCCAAAAACAGTACAGAAAAGTAGAGCAGAGAGCATCAAGGCCACAATTTAACTATCCTTTTATAAACAACTGGTACATGGACAAAGAGTAGCAGGAGACACTTCAAGTTTAGCCATATTTCGATCCACAATAATGCTTGGACAAAAATAAAGACACAGAGAGTCAACGACCCCGGATGGATAGTGCGTTCCATATTGATCAGGTGAAGGTGCACACTCAGAGCATCGCGGGTCTCATACACTGGTAAGACACCCAGTCACAGAAGTCCTTGCTCACTGTTTACCACGTCGTCTGTAACCAGTATATTTTGTCCCATCTTTTAGGATAATGGATCAGCCCCTATTGACATTACTAAGTCAACGTCCCGTTCCGAACATGACAGCCACCGTTACACAATTAACATGTATTATCCCAGTCCCCGCATGACCCAGGAACGTACGCTTACATATTACCCAGTTATACTCCCCCCCCGTCCCCTTTATGGACAATGAACAGCCTTTACACCTCTACAGAATCCTGTCACTTCTTAGAACAGACATGCTCTTTACAATTTCATGTAATACGTACCTACCTAGGGATCCATGACAGCTCTTTACATTATACAGTAATCCTGTCCCCCCGTTAGGTATAAATGACCACGTACCCCTTTTAAAGCTTTACATGTCATCCCTATTGTCCCCCTTAGGACATGACGCCAGTGGACATTGTACACGTTACTCGGGTCCCCCTTTTTAGACAGACAGCACCTTTACACACTACAGTAATTTCTGCTCCCATCCGACATGACACCCTTGTTTACAATTCAGAGTAGCCATTGCTCCCCTTAGGGCATGGCGCCCTCAGTTCGTCACGCTACACAGGTATCCCTTGTCCCACTTAAGCCACACCATGAAGCCTTACACTTACAGGAATTCCTGTACCCTCCTACGCCGCACATCGCGCACAACCCGTTTAACATTAGACTAATCCCCAGTCCCCTTAGGCAGGACAGCCCTTCGCCACTTACAAGCTCACTATGTCCCCTCCCGAGGAACGACACGTCCCGCTACTACAGAAAGTGCAATCCATGGTCACCTTTAGGACATGACAACCGCCTTTACACTTCCCAGTAATCCGTCCCCTGTACCTGAAATGGAACCCAGTTTACACTACAGCATTGTCTACTTTTTCACAACCCTTGTCGTAACTATTTGCGTTGCAATCAAACGTCTAAGATACACAGCAGAATGGACATGGTAGGCAGGTGTCACACTTTAGGGGGTGTAAAGACACCCACCGACACAATGCCCTGCAAACAGTACACCTACGCACCGTTACCACCGCCAACCTCATACCCTCCCACAAGGGAGCGCCAAATTACCCTCACAACACACAACAAGGAAGGGCTGTTTCCCTCTCTTCATCAGGTTCGCGGTACAACTATTTTATTAGTGTCAAACACCAACTTACAATATGCATTTTATGTATCCTCCACACCCTTCCACATCCAGAGGAACTAAAGAACACAACCGCTTCTACCCTACAAATAAAGGAATTTCATAAATATAATGAGGCATGAATAGGATCAGTATTACCCCGCACAGCCGTGAAATGTTATCACATCATCTGTCGTCAGGGGGCCTGCTATCAAAGACTCTTTTCGTGTCATCATTGGAAGGATGGACTACTCCATAAAATTTCAATGGTTATCACTATACGCACAAAAATAAATCAAGATGATGTCATGTAGATGATGTGACGGTAAGTCCTGTGTGCATCCACTACCCACGTGTTGTCTTATCAATTATCCCCCGCCTTTAAAGAAAATTTTATTGGAACATCGTTTACCATTCGGCCCTACGCTTTACCCGATACGGTCTTCATACCCCACATGTTCCACATGCAAAATTCCTTTTACAGAACAGTGATACACTGCTTCCATATTACATGTTGTTTTTCTTGATAGGAACGCGTAATATACTAATCATTGACAATCTTGGCTTACCTATTAGATCTTGGGGAAGGCACACATGGGGACAGCATTAGCCGGGTCCGATACTAGGCGTAGCCTTTTTACTACAAACTCATGAGTCGGGGGTACTGTTTCCAGCTTTATTCTCTCTGGAACACAACATATGGCACCTAGGCCCGTGGCCCGTGTAGGACATCCAATCTGTCAACACACTCTGGAAATTTACGTAACAGGCTCTATAATCACTAATATGAAGAAAAATAAAAAACTCACCTCCAACAGGAAGCTGTAAATAACGTGTATGACCTGTTTTCCTCTCTGCATCATGCTTTGATTTTGAATGTTATCGTGTCATATTCCCATTCTTGCCTAATACACAAAGACATTGTTACCCAACAAGTAAACCCAACACTAGTCTGTCTACTCTATTTTATTTTCTTTTAAAGACAACTCGTTATTCCGTACTTTTTGTCTCCCCATATGATTTCGCTAATTGTCGTCCCTATATTTCAATACACATGCCGAGACTTATTATACTATCCTATTACGTACGTCAGCCTCTGCTCTGTTTCAAACAATACAATCAGGCCTTTCCGACTGCGGCTGGCATGGAGCAATCCGTGACTAATCATAATTAAAAGGTATAATTTATAATGCAGCGTTCGCCAGTGCGCACTCTCTACCCATAGTACCTCATAGTAGTAGGCCACCAGTCACACAACAGACACGAGCCGGATCAGTGCATTCACATGACACTTTTAACTGTGATCAAAACACACACGGCCAGCAACACCTGCCTTACTCAAACCCATTATCGTTATACCACAAAACATTATACATGTGCACATTAACAATCAATATCAACAATGTGCGCATGACAGCAGCCCCGCCTCTACATCGCCTCTCTGTAAGGCGAGCCAACACTCGCTTCAGACGCACCCCATGCAATATTATTATATTAGCATGTTTGCCTTGCCTGATCATGTGAAAGCAATTGGCTACGGATATAATACTTAGTGCATGGAGTCAACGCGAACAGTCTGCAACCCCTATGCCACAGAACTCCCTCCACCCATGGGACCGGTCAGAATGTCTCCCTCTCTTTTAGGATACATGCACCCTCAGATTCGGATACTACTATATGTTTCAACTCGCCCTGAAGCAATGCACCATCTTTCGACCACCCACCCTAAGGTCCCCTCCCGCTGAACATTTGCCTCAACATTTTTAACAACCGACCATGTCTCGAAAATTGCCATCACTTGTTCGACAACTGAATGTCCACTTTGAACATTGTCCATTTTTATATTATTTCAACATTTCCTATGTCTCTCTGAACATGCACATATTATCAACACATAATGTCCTCTGCAATATGGTCATATTTCAATACCTAGTCGGACAGTTGACTTGGCCCTAAAAGGCTGGCATGTGATCAATTTGTGTTGACAGAGCGAACACAAAAAACTTTGCCAATAGCAGAGTCCATTTGATGGCCCTAAACAGCAGAAGAAAAAATAGTGGACAACAATGACGAAGAATATATGTGGAGTGCAAAATTAGATATAAAAAAAAGACAGATCAGGAGAGTCTACAACGAATGGAGGACATTGGGCGTCGTAACATTAACACAAACATGTTTGTGTGATATTGTGCAGCCTTATCGCCTAACAGAGTACCATGACGCAATGTGTTTGCTGTTGTTGTTGTTGTTAGCCCCGTATATACTACTATACCAACGATAATTTCCCCCTGAAATTGCTTTTGTTAGGAAGCTATTTAATAACTTGACCCTAAACCAGTCATGTCCGCCTATATCGCCGTCACACTGGAAACCTCCAACTATTCAAACCTTTTGACTGCATATGTTTTCTGCCCCCTAGCCGGCACTTCACCGTTGATTGTGATTGGTTATGTGCGCGAAAATTGCAGAGACCCCCCGCATAAGGCAAAAATTATGAATTCGTTTAGTTCACGCAAACGGGGGGATAAGTCGTAGCAAAAGTGGAAACAAGTCGTAGCTCGCACCTAAGGTGGGTAAAAAGTCCCGCTACGCGGCAACAGGTGGTTTGCGAACATCGCTAGCAAAAGTGTGGGATAAAGTCGGTAGCTGAAAGGTGGAAAGTTTCCGTGCAAAAGGTGGAAAATTAGTCTCCTTCGTAGCCAAGGTGGGAATAACCCCCCGTAGCAAAAAGGGGGGAAAAGTTGTTCTGGTAGCAAAAGTGGTTGAAACCGTTTTTTCCGTATAGTTTCAAAAGGTTGGGACAAGTCGTAGCTGTATATGACGGTTCGGGATAAAGTCTGCTAGCAAACGGTGGGAATCCAAGTCGTAGCGATACAAGGTGGGAAAAGTCGTAGCAAAAGGTGGCGAAAAGTCAGAGCGAAAGGTTGGGAAAAGTCGTAGCGACAGGTGGGAAAAGTCGTAAGTGAAAGGTTGGAAATCGTAGCGAAAAGTAATCGGTAAGGAAAGGTACAGATAAACAGATAAGAGAATTGATTGTATACAGCTCCCCCCTCCCTCTTTCGCCCCACCCCCTACCCCCATAAGCCCCACCCCAACTAGTCCCCATGCCGCGTCCAACTTTTTGACTTTTCAGGGTGTACTTCAACAGCCGCTGTTACGGCGCGCATCGGCATTTTCGCTCGCGTAGCTGCTGGCTTTGATTACCCATTATTTCACGACCACGGAGCCAATCTAACCCACACACCATTCATTCCCGCCATCACCGGGGATCTAGCCTAACCCACCACAGCGTATGGCCTTGTCACGTGGGCCGCTTCATCAGCGACAAACACTGCAATTGACTTGCCAACAACGGCCACCATCAGACCCCCATTCCTCCGCTCCCGGCTGCAGGAGTGTTGTCTTGGTGACCGTGGAAAACCACAATGATCAACAAAGGCTCTTCAATGTGCAGTAGAGGGACTTCTTTTTTTAAGCCAGCCAGTGGACGCATGTCGAGTTGGTCGTCTCTCGATCAGGCAGCACACTCGCGTGATTGTTAGTTAGTCGTTGCTAAACCCCACTTCTGCTTGTTGTTAGTGTTGCTAAAGCCAACTTCCTGCGTGTTGTTAGTTAGTTGCGAAAGCCAACTTTCCTGCCTTGTTAGTTGTTTGCTAAATCCACTCTGCTTTCCTTTTTAGTTTCATATGGTTTATATTTTATGCTTTACACTGCCCTCTCAAAGCTTGTCGAGCGGTCCTGTTTTTTAGCCGTTGGTGGTGAAGAAAAAGACGCAAGTCATAGTTTCAGCCGTTGTGTGGTGGAAGGAAAGAGGTCACGGCGATGACGTGACTTGTCATCGCTGCAGTAGGTGGGACGTTTTTTTGGGGGGGGCCCTAAGGAGGGGCCTGTGAGAACACTGTTTTAAGCAGCCCTGAAGAGTTCTCGTGATGTGTTGTGTCTGTCCTCGTCGCTGGATGCTGACGGTTTGCGGGGGCTTGGAGGGGACGTTGTTGAACATTGGGCGCTTTCAGAATTCACCAACGTGAAAATAACGGATCTCACAAACATGACACTCTTTGATTACTGTGTGTGCGTTGTTTGGTTTGTTGTGGGATGGCAAACACAGTCGTCAACATGGAAAAAGACCAAGTCCTGCCACCGTTCGGACAGTGTTGTGTTCTGTGGCATTTTGGGTTCACTCTTCTCCAGCTATCCACTCAAAGCAACGCTTCAGCACAGCACACACAGTGTCACGCAGATCGATCTGCCTGGAGACAACCATCAGCTGGGCAGACTCTTGCTCAGCACTGCCACTCCGAGTTCTGGTACTGGGTCTTCAAAGGACAAGAGTTTCCCGAAGGCATGGGGCATTCACTATCGTCCATCAACGATCTGTATGGTTTCGGACCAGACACGGTTAAAATTTTCGACAATACCGACATTCACAGCGAGCTACTCGGCACGGTGGGCCGTTCTGTCTACTGGGGACATGCCCTAGTTATGCTCAGCAATCACCGGTGGTCATTGTGGCAACACTGGCAACTATTGTTCAGCCAAACATGGGCTATTCCAGCGTTCAGCTTCAGGTCTCTCTGTACCAAACCCCTA
The DNA here is from genome assembly GCA_016801955.1 of Conus betulinus. Taxonomy (NCBI): domain Eukaryota; kingdom Metazoa; phylum Mollusca; class Gastropoda; order Neogastropoda; family Conidae; genus Conus; species Conus betulinus. The sequence continues at coordinate 2,244 of JADBJO010020909.1, read as the reverse complement.
TCGTGCATTTACACCGCATAGTGGCGCGTGTCAGCAAGACCAACTACATTGGAAGTCGTCAGGTATTCAACTGTTCCTGCCCTCGATCTGCCGCCAGATCTGCGTGTGACCAGTCAGGCAGTGTGTGTGCGGAGGGGAAGTGACGCAGCAGCATTAGGTTGATTACCACCAGCCCGGCTGTGGAGGACTGGCTGCCCGACAACACCTTGCCTGAGATTCGTTTCTATTATGTCTCATAAAACCACACAAAGCCGATGGACAACACTTCCCTCAGTGAGGAAGAGAGCTGCATACGACAACAGGTACCGAGGGTCTCTCCCCCCCCCTACCCGATATGGCAATCCACTGACCCCGTTAAGATCCAGAGCCTTTGTGGAGCGAGTGACGCCCAAGGATGAGTGGGTCTCCAGTCACATTCGTGGGGGCTCTGTTAGTGAAAGTGCCAGAACATGTCACTCGAGAGGTATTCCTGGACGTCTGTTAGTCGCTAAAGTGGCTAGTGGGGTAGTGCCACCCCTGTGGTGGACCCCCAGAGAATTGTATTATACTCGAGCCATGCGGATCCAGAAGGAGGGATTGATGCAGGAATGCTGCCACAGTCTCTGTCACACGTTGTACCCCCTTCCCCTTGACAATTTTCAACCACCCCACGTTATTCGGCCCCCTTGTCCTGTTCAATTGGGACCTTCCCCAGGTCGCCCCCGGTGATGGTTACAGTCTGTTCTACAAACCATAACCCTCCCATTGCCCGGCTTCAGTCTCAGTCCACAGGCTGCCGAGCCATTCACTCTTGGTCCTGCTTACCCGCGCCGACAACCCCCATTACCCTTTCGCAGCCCCCTTCCCAACCAAGCGATGCTGCCGATTTTCTTCTGGTGCAGACTTCTCCACCCCTGTCCCGCGACCTCACTTGAGAGTCACCAAAAGCTTGGCTATCAAGTGACATCGGAACCAACGACCCCCCTCCCCTTTTTTTTTTTTTTCTTCCCCCCCTCTTCTTCCTTCCTCCCCCCTTGCCATAACACTAATTGATCAAACGGTTTTGACTATCAGGTATTTCAGACTTACCCCCATGCTGTAGAGTTTCGGTCCCAGTGTTACCTGCTTACAGTTTGTCTTTTTCAGGCGAAGGGGGGTCCCTTATTTCCTTATAAATGTGTATCGGCTTGCACGATGTCCAGAAGAGCTTCAAGTGATGAACTGGACGTGTGATAAAACGCCCCACAAAGTTTTACCTCTTCCTTGCGACATGTCTTGTCTGACACATGGGACACAGATCATTCAATTAAATCTCTTGAAACTGCAATGGAGTCTTGACGTATGGATTCCATGTGATGAGGAGGATTTTTCCTGTTCTTAAGATTTGCTATTACTGTTGTTACATATTGGAGTGCCATGCCAAATAGTTTAAATGCCTTGCCTCCCTGCTTTTATGGCTGTGTGTGTCACCCCCCCCACTGTCTACACAAGTTGGCATTGAACATTGTTCCGCTTCACATCGTTTTGGTCTGCGTATGCGCGTTCAGCTGCACCAGATTGGACCCGGTGGACTCAAGGGGCACTCCGACATAATGTGACGGTCTACGCGCCACGTACAGGCGAGCACCCTGGGTGGACCTGTCACACAGCGCTCTGCCATGTACCCCACTTTCTCAAGCCTTGGTCCTCGGTGCGATTACCTTTGCACATTCCAACCAGTTTTTAAGAGATATACGTTGGAACAATGGACCTGGTGCTTCAATGGTGAAAGTATGTACTCACGTTACATGTATCCTTTTCTGCCTCTGTGACCCTCTTTTTGTTGTTGTCCACACCGGGTTCTTATCGTGTTCAGCGTAGCACACTAACTGCACTTCCTAAACAGGTACTATGTCTGTTGATTCGGCGTTCCCACCGCACACTGCCATTCCACTGAGCATGAGGAACACGTGTTCCTTCGCCAACACATTCCGTTCTCTTGCCCCATCTCTGACTCGCTCTTAGCTGTGCCCCATATTAGGCTTTGCCGTCACGTGCACATAGATGTCAATTGCTGTTGGTCCTGCAGCCCCCCTGTCAGCCACCGCTACAGGCTGCGCTTGGTCGTTGCTCCTCAGTGGTACTGTCGCAGCCCCTCGTGATGTGTCGACCGAACGGCATTGGAATTACCTTTGTCACTACCACTGACACATCTCCTGCCTAGTTGCACATCTTCCATCAACATGTTATTACCGTTGAAGATCTACGCCACTGTTCGGTAGTCGT
>JADBJO010020908.1:20000-30519 GCA_016801955.1 Conus betulinus | reverse complement strand
GACTGCAGCTTGGAAGAGCACTCAACCAGAAGTGACCCATTCCTCAGTCTCTTGACGCTTTTTTGGCTTCCCGCTGAGGCCATTGATTCCCTTCGCAATCGCAAAAGGACTCAGGCCTGACAGAGGTCTATCCTCATCTGCTCCCTCCACAATCAGCCAGCTGGGCCAGAAGCCTGAAAGGACTCTCGTCTCAACGGAATTCCAGTATATCTGGGCGCCAGGACTTCAAAAGAGATATACACAGGCCTGAAAGCATCCCTGCCACAGAAGCTCCCAAACCCGTTTGACCCGAGCCGCCGCCTTCTAGCCTGAGCTAGGGCATGCACGCGACCAGCCGCTTGATCGAAGTGGGCCACTTCGACCACCTGTCTAGGGGAAGTCCAGGCCAAAGAGGTGTGTTGACTTGATGCACCGCAGTCACATCAGCGGTCTCAACCTCCAGGATCCTATTCTCCCCCATCACAGGACGCACCGCACGGCAAACACGGTGGGCTCAAGAAGACCACAGAGAAAAGAAGAGTGTTGGAAAGAAGACTTGAAGGGGAGACGAAGATAGAAAAGAGCCAAATAAGAAAGGCAGAAAACAAGAAAAGGAGAAAGGCGGGGTTACTATTAGTCAGGATCCTCACCCTTAGCCTGTCTGACATGGGAAGCCCTACCAGGGACATCAACTCCTTACCACGTTGCGCTTAGGCCAGACAGCATCTTCAACTTTTCAGGCCCAGAAGCATTCTAAAAAAAACTAGCCTATCTTCAAGTATTGATGCCCCCGCCAGCAAAGCCTAAGAAACATATGGTCAATAGAATCTTTAAATAATCCGCAAAAACTGCATTTATGATTATCAGTAACACTGATTTCTTTCAAAATAATATTTGTACCTAACACCTGTGAATTATTCTTAGTTGAAACCACTTAAGTTTTACATCTGTAATCTTATGAGCATAAAAAAAGCATGAATTCCAGTCATGAGCTTGTGAAAGTTCGATGTCCCATTTGTCACAGCACAGAGAGCTCTCAACTGATTATCAATCAGTATATCGTAATAAGTCTTTGAACCTTTAGAAGTGGCAAACAATATTTTATAACAGAATGGAGAAGTAATACATTTGTTGTTTTCGATGGCAATGTCAAATCTTTTTATGAATTCAATTATTGCTAACTTATACCCTGTATAAGTTAGAAAATCAATGTTGACATCATGTTTTTCCTTACGTTGTCCGTGGGAAAGAAACTAACCACTATCATCAAAAAATGTGCGAAATAATAGACACTTTTGTTTTGAAGTATTTTACACAGACAATGTGTCTTTCCCAACTTCACGTTTTGTTGAAGCAAACTGGTTCAGCAAGTAGTTCAGCGGATTTTTTTGGCAGACATTTGTAATTAAAAAAAGTTTGTAAGCTTCAAGGACATCTGCCCAGAACGGATTATATTTTTGTAAATTTTGAGATAATCTCTGGACATGTTTACTCATCATTTGAGGCCAATGAGGAAAATTACTGAGAAGAATATGTCTCCATTTGTGGTTTGATCTCTCAGTCCTACGGATCCAGGATAGTTTTAAAGATGTGACGTTGGTTTTTACATCAGGAAGACCAATACCTCCATTCTGTATGCTTTTATGCACTGTTTTTTTCGACTGATTTTTTTTCTGTTTTTTTTTTTTTTTTTCCACACAGACTTGTAACATATTTTCTGGCATGTTTGAAAGAAAACATCTAGTGGTTTTGGTAGAAACAGCCACAGATGAGTCAGCTTTGAAAGGATGATGGATTTCAAAATTGCTACTCTACCTAGGGGCGTAATCTGGTGTTTTACCTATATTTTGAACAAATGATTTACATCTGCTAGTCTTTCTGTGTAGTTTATTTCTATGCAATCTTTCAAGTCATTTGTGAACCATATACCACCAAGTATTCTAAATTTTTGTGGATTCCATACAATTTCCAAGTGGTCCATGTAGTGGTTTTGACTATTTTTTTTACACTTCCAAGCCAAACTGCGCTCGTTTTACTTAAATTCATATGAAGACCTGAGACACAGTCAAATCTTAAAAGAACTTCAATACAAGTTTCAAAGGATTTCTTATCCCCTGCTAGTAAGAACTCGGTGTCATCAGCATATTGAGATATCTAATTAAATTCAGTTTCATTCATTCTGATTCCCTGAATATCTTGATTTTCCCTTACCATAATGGCTAATATTTCGACACAAATTACGAACAGATACGGTGAAATAGGGTCTCCTTGTCGACATCCTTTTTTTTTTATTATCGAACGAACCAGCGTGAAACCTGTCCGTTTACAATAGAGGGAGTTTTGTTAAGATATTGCGCTAGATGGCAGCTTGATATTTTTTTGTAATCTTGTAGGCTTGATATTTTTGTAGAATGTGCTTATCCATCTACAAATATCTCTTTGGAAACCAAACGCCTTTAGGACTTTAGACATAAATTCCAATTAATCGAATCAAAGGCTTTTTCAAAGTCTATGTTTAACAACAAACCAGGCAGATCATTTTCATCTAAATAGGATATAGTGTCAAATATCAATCTTATATTGTCGCCGATGTACCTATTTCTAATAAATCCGGTCTGATTTTCATTGATGATTTTAGGCAACACAGATTTCATTCTGTTGGCAATGCAAGAGGATCCTATCTTATAAACGACATTTAACAGAGAAATAGGTCTCCAGTTTTTTTATGCACTGTCTAGATTTATCACCTTTTGGTATATATGTAATGATTCCCTCTCTTTGTACACATGACAGTTCTCCTTTCTTGAAACTTGCATTTAATGCTCTAACGACAAACACACCAATCTGTTTCCAAAAGACTTTAAAGAATTCAGTAGTAAAGCCGTCGGAACCGGGGCTTTTATTATTTTTCATTGTCTTTAAGACATATGTTGCTTCCTCCAATGTAATAAGACCTTCCAAGTCCGCTGCTTCTGTTTCATTTAAATGGGGGATGTCTCACCAAATCTTTTGTATCACAATTTTCTACAGCATTTTCTGTGTATAATATTTTTTATAGAAACTATATACTTCTTTCAGTATGTCTTTTTGATTTGTTAAACATTATCTTGTTTATCAAATAGTCTAACCATGTTTTTTACTGATGTAATGCCGTTTTTTTTTCAAGATTACAAAAATAACTACCAACTTTTTCCCCATCTGCTATCCATCTAGCGCATGATCTTAACAAAACTCCCTCTATTCGTTTTCCTCTGATATCCGACAGTCGTTCTTTTTTCTCGTTAATGATTTTAATATCATCTTCAGTTTTCATTTCCTTTTTTTTTTTTAACTTAATAACGCCTTTTTCTAATTGTTTTTCCTCTTCATTACTCCTTTTTATTCGCAGCAGCATAAGCAATTGTTTTCGAACTTATTTTCATTAACAGAAATCGAGAAATAGATCATCAGAAATTGAGAATTGTAATTTTTCGTCTGTTTTCATTAATATTTTCTGTATTTGTAGAGTATTCTTCTTTAACCTTTTCAATCACTGTATTAATTTCATCTAAATATGACTTATCTTTCAACAAAGACGAATTAAGTTTCCAAAAAGTATTACGCTTTATGTCTTCATTAAATTTTTGCTTTAATAACACAGCAGAGTGATCTGTTCTATAACAGGATTCAATGTCTACTTCATCAGTATAAGAAACAACTGTGTCTGGTATCAAAAAGAATCTAGCCTGGCCAGCTGAAATGGATTAGTTCTCCTCCACGTAAAACGGCGACACTCTGGGTTTAGTTCCCGCCAATATCATTCAGGTCTAGATTTTCGATCATGTTTTCAACAGCCTGTTTTGCGTGAGGATTATTTATATATGTTTGTAATTATGATAATCTCTAGAAGGGTCAAGGACCAGATTAAAATCCCCACCTATTCTAACGTTTTCTATACCAAGCCGAACAATTTTTTGTTTGAGACAATTGTAAAATTCTGCATCGTCCCTATTTGGCCCATTATATATTAACTAAAAGGTAATCATTCCTATGTAACTCTGCACGTAGCATGAGAAAGTTTCCAGAATCATCCTTAACAATTTGCTTAACTTAAATTCAATGTTGTTATTAAACAGAATAGCGACTCCTCTTGCGATGGAAGAGTAACTTGAGAAATACACCTTATAGCCCCACTCATACTGGATATACTGTTCCATCTTTTTTTCAAAATGAGTGTCTTGCAAGAAGTACACTGATTATTTTTTTACACTTTAGATAATGGAACGTCTCTTCTTCAAACTTTTGAGGCCTGACAGTTAATTGAGAGAACAGACACACTACTGTCCATTTCTATTTACGAGATGGCTTCGAAGAAGACAATAACATGTGTAAAATACATCGAACCCAAAAAAGGTCACCAAGCTCATATACAATTGACAGCATAAAATAAGCCCATCCAACCCAATCAAACTGAAGAATTTACAATCATTTTGAACACACAAACACATATACCATGAACAAACGGAAAACAATATCAAAATGGAAAAGCAAAAAACCATTATCACTACAACCATCATACAAAAACAAACAAACAAAAACCAACAACAACAAAAAAGAACCCAATAAGATGATGTTTGCTTGACCACCGTAAACGAGCAAAGGGGGCATGCACCAAAGGTAAAATTTAAAACTTCGTGTCGCATTATAAGTGAATTGAAACATGCGTGCGCGTCAAGCGCTCACGGATGTATCCAAGAGGCGAGGGGCTCACTTAAAAAAAAAAAAAAAAAAAAAAAAAAAAAAAAGGGGCCAGAGTGGGATGGGATGGAGGGGGAACATTTGGCATGGTCACCGTGCTCTACGTCGTCATTACTAAAGGATCTGAACACACCTCACAGCTAAAAACTGTGTGGAGAGTGCCAGGCGGTCTGGGGCAGAGGAAAACCGACCACTGTGAGTTCTTCAAAAACTGTGTCACTCTAATTTCACTCTGTGCACGTGTCACAGGGAGCACGAGCAAACGAAAAAATCGTGTCTCTCCCCCCCCCCCCCCCTCCTCTATTCACGTTATTTTTTTGATTAGGCAAAAAAAAAAAAAAAAAAAGCAGGAGAGAGAGAGAGAGAGGGGGGGGACCACGGGGCGGGGGACACCATTGTGACACGCATCGCACATCACAACTGAAAATTCTACAATCTTTCGGAAGATTACAAACAACATCTTTCATGACACTGGTACGTGCAGCCCTCCCCCTCCTCCCCCCCCCCCCCCCCCCCGAAGCTCTCATCACAACACAATGTCAATTATATCGCTTGCACTTCCCTTCCATATAAACAACAACAACAACAACAAACATTTCACCATTGCAAACGTATGTTCATCTACAGAATAATCAGCATTAGATTATTCAATGAGAGAGAGAGAGAGAGAGAGAGAGAGAGAGAGAGGGGCGAGACAGCCAACCAGACAGACATACGGGCAGGCAGGCAGAGACGTAGGCAGACTAGCACGTAATCAGCAGATCAGAGAGAAAGAGAGGGAGAGAAAGAGAGGAACAGATAGACAGGTACAGACACATACAGACAGAGATGGGGGGGGGGGGGGGGGGGGGGGGGGATAAACCACATCACTTTTGTGTGTACACTTAATAAGCCAATCAACAGTTCCCTCAGAAAATAATATTGTTTCTACCCGGAAAAGGTTTCATAATAGTAACATATGTTTTCTTTTCTTTACCGTTCTGTGAATAGCTTCAGTGAATACAACATCTGTAATATCAACTTCCATTTCCTTCTATTCACCCCCACCCTTTCTTTAGTAACAAAGTAAAAGGCCTCCATTCAAACACAACAAACATGGACACGCCTATAATTCTATTCCAAACAGAGGGGAAAAATAATCATTCTGTGCATTGAAAAGCACGTCAAATAGAATTATTCAGCATCTGTGTAATCCATGAAATAAGAAGCAGAGCAGAAGAGAGAGAGAGAGAGAGAGAGAGAGAGAGAGAGAGAGAGAGAGAGAGAGAGAGGAGAGGGGGAGGAGGGAGGGAGAGAGGCAAAGACAAAGAGACAGACACAGAAATAGACAGACAGACAGAGAGATGGACAGGAGAGAGAGAGAGAGAGAGAGAGAGAGAGAGAGAGAGAGAGAGAGAGAGAGAGAGAGAGAGAGAGAGAGAGAAGCGCAGGCATGGGAGATACCATTATAACAAACATCACATATCATGACAGGACAATCCATAATCCTTTCAGAAGGTGATCGTGTCCATTTTACAAACATCTTTCATGACACTGATACACAACTAATTTTTTTCCACCTTTTTTTTTGAAGCTCTCATCGAAACACAGCGTCAATGATCTCACACTAGCATTCCCTTCCCACATAAACACAAAATTCAGTTTTAACATTGCAAACATATGTACATCCAGCAGGATAAGCCAGTATAATTCCATGATATGAGAGAGAGAGAGAGAGAGAGAGAGAGAGAGAGAGAGAGACAGACAGACAGACAGACAGACAGACAGACAGACAGACAGACAGACAGAAACGAAGAACGAACAAACGACAGACAGATAGAAAGGTAGGTAGACAAGCAGATCATTAAAAGACGATCAGAGAGAGAGAGAGAGAGAGAGAGAGAGAGAGAGAGAGAGAGCATGCTGATATCTTATGCGTACATTCATTAAGACAACAAACCCCTCAGGAAATGGTGTAACAGATTCTACATGAAACAGGTTTTATGATAATAGCATGGATGTTTCCTTTCTTCTTCTTTTTTTTTTTTTCTTTTAAAAAAAATTTTTTCCCCTTTCCATCCTGTAACTAGGTTCCAATATAATACAATATCTGGAATCTCACAGTTCTGTTTCCTTCCATTCGAATGAAAATTCACTTGTAGCATTGAAAATCTTACAATATACAAAAAAGATGGCGAGCAATCAAATATTCTGTGTTGTGGTAAGAGAGAGAGAGAGAGAGAGAGAGAGAGAGAGAGAGAGAGAGAGAGAGAGAGAGAGAGAGATTTCGTTCTATCTATCAGCTGGACGGGTGGTGTTACCAAGGTAACACAACGCCAGTCCAGCCACTTTGGAAGAAAACGCAGATGACCTTGGACAATCCACAGCAAAGCAGCAAACGATGGCACAGACACTGACCGCCAGAGACCCCTGCAATGCCGATAGAACAGTGATGGCTCGTTAGACAGTCTGAATGGCACTGCAGCCAGCAGCGCCAGACCACCATCACCTCAAGGCCACGGCAAGAAGAAGACCGTCCCGCACAAGACGCAAAATGAAAGACTTTGCAACGGTTACCAAAACACCGTTCCCGTTGGACAGGCTGTACACACACCAGGCAGGTCCACACCTTTTAGATGGAGACATGGCATAGTCGGTCCACAAACTTTTAGATGGAGACATGGCAGAGTCGGTCCACACCTTTTAGATGGAGAGACATGGCAGAGTCGGTCCACACTTTTAGATGGAGACATGGCGGAGTCGCGACACACACTGGAACAGACTCAGAGCACACACCACGAAGACTTGTCCTCGGTTGACAGGAATGAATGACGTACCACCTTCATTTCTTCACATCTCGACGGATGTATCCGGAGATGACTCAGACGAACACACACACACACACACACACACACACACACACACACACACACACACACATTTTTTTCTCATCATTTTTAACCCCCCCCCCCCCCACACACACACACACACACACACACACACACACGCACACACACTTTTTTTTTTCTAAGTTCAGATCTTTGCCAAGTCATTACTATAATGACGGAAGATTTGTTAGCCTGCACTTGTTTTTCCCCACTACTTAATTCTTCAGCATTATATTGTTTGGCCAGTCAGCGGGAGATTGCATCTGTAAGAAGATCCAAGTAAAGATTGTTCTGCACAATTCTTAGCCGCTGACAATGGTTGGGTTAGTATTGAACAGCAGAGCTGACCACTCAGACTGTTCCCATGTCTTTCGATCTTCCATGCATCCTTGAATGGATCCTGAAGCGTAGGCTCAAAGATCGTCCCCTACATTTCATATTGTTTGCATAATGTTTTAGTTTTTTTCAGCAACTTTTTTCCTCTCTCAACACTTTTGTTTTGTTTCATTTGCTATCCTTCGCTGGCTGCTTTCACTCTCCAATTCTGTCTTTCTTGCCCCCCCCCCCCCCCTCTCTCTCTCTCTCTCTCTCTCTCTCTCTCTGTCCCTTTGTCTGTCTGTCAGTCTGCATCTCTCTCTCTCTCTCTCTCTCTCTCTCTCTCTCTCTCTCTCTCTCTCTCTCTCTCTCTCTCTCCCACCCACCCCTTCAACACTAGGTCTCTTGCTTTATCATAATAATTATGGTTGTATACACAGGTAATCTGTTTTGTAATCAAAGTCCATTTAATTTAAATTCATTTTATTTGAAAAAGATTTCATTACTTTTGTTTTCGAATAGTGCATTGAGTTCACGGGGTGGCAGATATCAAGCGCATGTTTGACCTAACTGTGTAGTGAACTCACTCACAGTAGGACACAAAACAGCAAGGATGGTTTTAGGGGTACATAATTGTGTGTGTGTGTGTGTGTGTGTGTGTGTGTGTGTGTGTGCGCCAGGCTTTTTGCATGCTTTTTTTTTGTGTGTGTCCCTAGTGAGTTGTTTGACCTTAATGAATTGTTTTCAATGGACAAAGCCTGGATATTGTTCATACCTTTTCAGCTTGTGAATTCAATTGTCTAATGAAACCCCAAAAACAGGGCGAAAATTTATGAAAAAAATAAATGTTAGAATGCAGCCCAGTGACTTATCTCTTGAAATTCACTTTGGCTTCCATAAGAAGATCGAAGCTCTCACAGCAAGTGACTGCCGTTATCGTGTTTTGAACAGGAGATGCAATCTGCTGATTTGAATCAGATGTGATTGATGCATACACCAGTAACATGACGGGAGCAGAGTGAAGTAGAACGGAAAGGAGCATGAAGAAAACCATTCCTGCACAACAGTAGAACATGTACGTTGTAATAAGCACTGGCAGTGGCAAACACAAATGCAACATCTTATTTCTAAGAAAACGGTGACCTGTTCTTTCTTCAGTGCCCCAACAACTTTCACATGTACCCCTCCCTCTGTTCTCCATCAAACTGTCCCCTCTCCTTGTTGTTCTGCTATGTTGGTTTGTTTGGTCACTATAAAGTTGCTGTTGGTAATGATATTGCTGATGCATGTAGGGGTGGGGTTGGATTTTTGTTTTGCCAAATTCTGCCTTGTCCAGTCTTCTCTCTCCCTGCTTTGCTCCACGTCTTTACAGCAGGGTGATGTGTGCTGACCTTGATTCAGTATTTACCAATCACACAATAGGCCACTGTACCCTTTTTGTAGGTAGAAAGTTCGTCCCAAATCCTTAAATCTACCAGTAGGTCGCATGTGATCAAGAAGCGATATGTTGACGTACACTATACACGATGTTTTCTGTGTTTGACGCAATGAATTCAGATTTTCCTATGATACTGATTACTTTTTCATTACTTTGACAAAAAGGCAGGATGTGCATACAGGTTTTTACATACCTGTTTCTGTTAAATCAAGCACTGTTTTGACTGTATCTTCATCGCTGCATTTACCTGCCCAGTTCACATTCGAGATAAACTCATATTATCTTAATACATATATTATATATATATATATATATATATATATATATATATATATATATATATGTATATATATATATATATATATATATATATATATATATATATATATATATATATATATATATATATATATATATGGCCAAATAGATCTACAGGTGGCCTGACTCTGTTCTGCATATTTTGTTGTTAGCTGGTTTCTGTATTCTGCTAAACAACGACCACAATGTTTCTCTGTAGCGAGAACCCATGATGTAATAGACAAGGAAATTGAAGGTAGCGTTGATCGACTGGCATATTTCAATGACCCTGACACCCAGGAGAAACAAGTTGTGATGACGCCCACCAGCCCTGACGTCAGGTAAAAACAGCCAGCTGAAACGAATGAGTGCCGCAGGGAAAATACAGGCAATAAACAGTATCGAATTTCCCACAAGCACTTTCGTAAGAGCCAGCTCTTTGTGTGAGATTAAAGAGGAGGTTCCAGATCTCCACGTCACCGCCTGACGTAATTTCACGATCGTCAATACTGTTGTTGTCGTCACCACAATCATTTCAATCCCAGCCAGACCAACGCCCAGCACAATTCCATGCAGATGGTCAATCAGTGTTTTGTGAGCTTTGTAAAAAGTCCCCTCAACAGCTGATGTTATCACAACACCTAGTTCGGGATCATAAATGCATCCAGCTCTATATCGGAAACTCACAAGGAAAAAGAGACCGGTCATCACAACACTGACTGTGACGATAATAACGGCCATTGTTCTAGTGCGTAGAAAGGTTTGAAATCTGAGGGGACTGAAAACACACAGGCATCTTTCTGTGGCGATAATGGCAGAAAACACAGGAGAGATATAACCAGAGACTAAAAGAACAGGAAAATTGTTATTTGTAAGAAAAGTGTGC
>JADBJO010020908.1:10000-15000 GCA_016801955.1 Conus betulinus | reverse complement strand
CTTTTTTGAAGAGTACAAAGTGAGCAAAGTAAGGCTACCAGCCATTCTTGGGGACTCAGGAGAAGGGGCTGTGAGGTCAATCCATCCCAAGCTAAGGGCTGGCAGAACAGACAAAGTCTAAGAGCTGTGGGTATAGCAAAGGAAAACCACAAGATCAAGAAAATATCAAGACGTAACCAAACCAATAGACAGGGCCTGGAGTCAGTACAAATGAAGTAGTAGGGTCATAGGCCGAAGAGAAAGCAAAGAGAAACATAGCGACCCGAGAGTGGAAGAAAGAAGAGGGTGCCTAAAAATCAAAAAGCGATGGAGCCAGGACAACAGAGGCAGCAGACAACGTCAGAACGCGCACTTCAACGACATCGTTGCTGGAATGAAATATTGTACAGGGCATCTTAGGATCGGTTTCAACGTCAAATTCATACATCCCCCTCCCCCTAATCCCGTGCTAATCCCGTGCTAATCCCGTGCTAATCCAGGGAAGATCCACATGAAGCAGACAGCCAAGTGTTTAGGGAGATCGCAAATGCGTGTGTAGAACTGCCAGAGGAGATTGTGCGCCTCCAGAAACGAACAACGACATGGTACACGACAGGAGGCCCCCAAATGAAAGTCTGAAGCAGCTGGTCTGGGGTTTACTGTATGGTGTAAGGCTTAAAATGTTTCTAACTTACAAAAGGTGTCCAACAGTAATTGGTGAGACATCCGGTAAAAGGCACCGCCTTGTGACGCACACTAATCTACACGTCACTCATTTGAATCCCAGCAGCGCCAGGAAAAAAGGCAACAGAAAGGCATCGAGAGTCAAGATGTTGATGCTGCACGGCGCCTTTAAAGTGTAAGACCCGCAATACTCGTCTGGAGGGGGTTGGGTCTCCTCAGATGACTTCTGCATCCAAGCTGTCCTTGAGGTTTCTTTCTACTAAGAAGCAGGTCTCAACTCACGTAAACTCTAGTACGTTTTTTTCATATAGCGAGTTCTTCATGTATCACCATATCATGGTAATTGACTTATTCAGGTCAAGATCTAGCAGCCTCCTGCAGTAAACAGGTTTTTTTCTGCGTCAACCTTCCAAAAGTGTCAGAATAATCAACCTGATGATTGTGGACACTCGACGGATGATGATGATGATGACTTAAGTGGTTGTCAAACGATTACCTGGGCCAATTTTCTTCTAAAATGTCTCCAGCAATCATTTTGTAGAAAGCTAGATGATTCAGTGAGAGATAGTGGAAAAGTTAATCAGCATGTGTTGCCACACGTTTGTCCCACGTTCAGCCAGATATCAACTTTTTATTTCATTGGATTAATAATGCAAAGGCAGCAAACAACATGTAAAACGGCTTCCTTTCAAAAACGGTAAATATTACAGAAATGATGCATTTTAATCTTAAAATCTCGTTTTGCTGGAAGTTTTCATTCATTAGAGCATCAAAATTATATTCGATTAACACAGAACAGTGGTTGGGGTATATGTGTGAAAAAGTCATTTACACATTAATGGGCCATTAATACCATTGAAGGGTAGGGGACCAACTGGACAGGCATTCAGCGAGCTGCCCAGAACCGAGTGCAATGGCGAAGTGTTGTCAATAGCCCACGCTCACCCTTGAGCTATGGGCCTAAGTAAGTAATACCAGTGTAAGCTCCACAGTAAACACGATTCTATTTTCCAACGGACAAAGATTTTTTCACACTAAAAAAATGAACTGTGAAATGTGCTCCTGATTTTCTAGAGAACCCCATTCATGTCAAATTGTATCAAATCATCGGGATGATATTCAATATCGAAAACGCTGTGCTAGTCTTGAATAAATGTTGAATTATTTTTGTTCACTTCTCCAGTCGTTTGTTGCTGTGTGTAGATATGCCAGATACGGGGTATATGGACAAGCTTGGAACATCCTATTATTGGAGATGTCCCTTGTTTGTTCTGTGCGCTCTGTGTTGTTCTCTCTGTTAGGCCATTCAGTGTTGTAAGCACCATTCGTTTGGAATTATGGGCGCGTGTTTCTTTCATCATCGGAGCAAAAGCTACCCTACTTGTTCGTTTGTTCGTTATTGACTGTTTATTGCTGCTCCCTGTTTCATTTATGATTTCCTTCAATAGCTTTGATAGCGTTAAAACTACACACACACACACACACACACACACACACACACACACACACACACACACACACGCACGCACGCACACACACACACACACACACACACACACACTCTCTCTCTCTCTCTCTCTCTCTCTCTCTCTCTCTCTCTCCACAACATTTGTTCAATGGTTGAAAATGAGTTGCCACGTTCATGAACTTACTAATTTCCAATAATGGTCAATATCAGTAAGAGGAAGTTTTCCCATTTTTTCTCCTGATTAGTATGGGTAAACAGCAGCGTCGAAATGAAACTTTTAAAGCATTTAAAGCATTAACGTATCGCATATGAGACTGTTTTGACATGACCGGGCTGCAGCACTGTTTTGATAGTGATTGGTTTGCTATTCAGAGATCGTTCAAATCGTTGCTGTAACGAGAGATGCCTCTTTTTCTATCATAATAGGTGAAGTCATATACATCTTTTCCAACTTTTGACCTGAAAGATGTGATACGGGCGTAAACAAAAGATAAAACGAACAGTTACAGTGTCATATTATGACCTGTTCCATGAAATACTCCCTCCCTTCTATCGATCAGCATAGTGTGCTTCGATTTTTCCGGTGGGTATAGATCTCAATCAAATGTGTCGAGAAAATGTGTCGCAATGTCTGAAAAAGTTTTCGTAAATTTGAATAGGTCCGTCCGCCTTTAAGCTTTTCGGTGCCTTTTATGACCAGATGACTATCCACATATGGACTATCGCGGAGGTGGTATCTTTTTACCAGGAAAGGTCGTCTGCTCGGAAGACTTATCTCTAGCCCAGGGAAGAGTGGAAACTTGGTGTTTTCAGTTTCAAAATGAGGTGACTGCAGGCGGAAGTTGAAACAAATTGTAAAAGGAATTTTAAGTAAATGCCGGTGGTAATTTGCTTGTCCATGTTCACCAGCAAAGGGACTTTAAATTGCTTTTCAATTTTGCTATTTTCAGGCAGACGTCTGGTCTGTAGTTGGAGTTGTTAATTTGACATGTTGTTAATCTTTTTCTTTGAGTGAAATAAAACCTGGACTGGTCACGGACGCTCTTGGCTACTGTGTGTCTACAAGCTAAGGTAAGGACTTTGACCTTCAGAGCCTGTGACCTCTGCTCATGCTTGAAGCTAAGAGAGATTTGTTGTCTACTTGTTGGGCAGTGCCTTCGCCGAATGTTCTTGCAAGGCAGTGTGACGAGTATGCAACTTCGTCATTTAGTGTTCATCTGACACTGAAACATGGTGGACCAGACGATTGTCTCTGTTGTTCCTGTGGTGGTTTGGACCGGTGAGTCGTGTGGTGACAACACGTCTTGTGTGGCTGGCTGGGGTCTGACTGAGGTCGTGTCTTGGGTCTGGGTCAATTTCATGGAAAAGCGTGGTCAGAACACTGAAATATCCTTCCCTTCCATTTCTTTATACTAGAAACTGGTGGCTGGCGATTTCATAATGGCTTTGTGATTGTTCTGGTGATATGGATTAATTAATGTTACTCATAATTAGTGGTTGCGTTAATGCGTTTGTATTAGTGGCTTGTGGTGTGTGGACACACACACACACACACACACACACACACACACACACACACACACACACACACAAACAGATACAGAAGCGAATGCGTGCGTGCGTTCGTCCGTGCGTATGTGTTTGTTTACACGCGCTTGTGTGTGTGTGTGTGTGTGGTGTGTGTGTGTGTGTGTGTGTGTGTGTGTACTGTCAGGCACAACTCTCTCTCTCTCTCTCTCTATCTCTCTCTCTCTCTCTCTCTCTCTCTCTCCTCTCTCTCTCTCATGCAAACACCAAATGACTTAATATATGGAGAAACAAACAGAGATACCCCATTTACATAAATTCTGCAGTCAGGTGTGTACGGTACTGGTTAAAGTTGACAAGAATGATGAGACAAGATTACCACGAAAAGCATATTGTACGTCTCTCTCTGGGTATCCGATATTCGTTGTAAATTGTATTCATTTGGTTTTGGGTATGTATGGCCTCTCTCTGAGGGAATAATCTCTTCTCCTCTCTCTCTCTCCTTCTTTGTAGATGGCAAGATCTCTCTCTCCTATCCCTCTCTGCTCTCTCTCTCTATAATACTTTTTGCAAACACCACAAATGACTTAATATATGGAGAAACAAATAGATACCCCCATTTACATAAATTCTGCAGTCAGGTGTGTACGGTACTGGTTAAAGTTGACAAGAATGGATGAGACAAGATTACCACGAAAAAGCATATTGTACGTTGTTCGATTTGGATTCTCGTGACAAAAACCAACTGGGTATCCGATATTCGTTGTAAATTGTATTCATTTGGTTTTTTGGGTATGTATGGCCAAACCAAGGTGCTGAGGGAATAAATCAGTTCCTTACTGCTTTTAAGGAAAGACTGGTTCTTTGTAGATGGCAAGAATGGGACTTTCATATTAAGAACAGTGAAAGATTTAGTTTCTATAATACTTTTTGCACAATAGCTGCTGATATGACGCATTTGAAACTGAACTTAGACAGGCACCTGAAAATCATTACGACACAAAATTTAGACTTGGCGTTTCGGAAATCGCTGTCCATAAGTTTCGTTACAAAAACAACACACACCTGTTGATTTAGTTTGTCCATTGTGCAAACAAGCAACAGAAGATGAATTGCATTTTGTTTTGTGTTGTCCCGTTCTAAAGGATTTAAGAGTAAGGTATATACATCTAAAGTACTATAAATATCCGACTCTGTTTCGTCTTGGATTACTTCTAGCATCAAATAAAGAAGGAACGACTAAACATCTGTCCATCTATCTATATAAAGCGTTTAAAATACGTTCTGTGTGTGTTTCTTAGTGTAGCAATTTTTATCAGTTATATTCTTTTATATTTCTTTT
>JADBJO010020908.1:0-5000 GCA_016801955.1 Conus betulinus | reverse complement strand
TAGGATCTTCTACATCTGAACACTATTGATTTCAACGTAACTGAAAACGCCGTTTAAAACCTGACGAGTTAGGATTTTATGCATCTGAACACTATTGATTTCGATATAACTGACCACCCCCCGTTAAAACCTAATAAGTTAGGATCTTATGCATCTGAACACTATTGATTTCAATGCAACTGACCCCCCCCCCCCCCCCCTCCCCGTTAAAACCTAATGAGTTAGGGTCTTCTACATCTAAACACTATTGATTTCGATATAACTGAACCACCCCGTTAAAACCTAATCAGTTAGAATCTTATGCATCTGAACACTATTGATTCCAATGTAACTGAACCCCCCCCCCCCACACACCACACACACACACACACACACCTCCCCCTGTTAAAACCTAGTGAGTTAGGATCTTCTACATCTGAAATACTATTGATTTCAATGTAACTGAACCCCCTCCACCCCCCCTCCCTTAAAAACCCAGTGAGCTAAGACCTTCTACATCTGAACACTATTGATCTCAATGTTCTTCAAAAGGAAAACAAGAAGCCAGTGACAAAACAAACGGCGACTATGAAAGAAAGAGATCGAGCGAAAGGAGGGCGGGTGGGTGGTGGGGGGGGGGGGGGGGGAGGGGGGAAGAAGAATCAAGAAAGAGAGAATGATTAATGAAGGAGAGAATGGTTGGTACACGGGTAACAATGCCGATGTGACGAAAGAAAGGTTTGTGTGTGTGTGTGTGTGTGTGTGTGTGTGTGTGTGTGTGTGTGTGTGTGTGTGTGTGTTTGTGTTGTGTGTGTGTGTGTGTGTGTGTGTGTGTGTGTGTGTGTGTGCGCGTGCGCTTGCATGCGTGTTCAAAGCGCGAGCGAACATTGCTTGCGTGCGTTCAAGCCAAGTCTCCTAAACTCATTTAAGCCTAGCGATCAACGTGCCTTGTTTTAGCATTATCCGTTTTGTTGAATTGTACACACACTCACACACACGCGCGTGCGCACGCGTGCACGTCTTTCTTTCTTCCCTTTCCCGATCATGTCACGATCTGAATTCTCCGCACCCCCCCCCCCCCCATCCCCCCCCCCCATCCCCCCACCCCACCCCCCCTTTTTGTTTGTTTCTTTCTTTCTTCCTCGCTCATCTCCTATCGTTCTGATCCGGTTTTTAGAATTTGTAAACTGAAGGACGTAGTTCATTGGGCCATGAAAACATAATTACTCATCCCTCTTATTCTTAGCCTCTCTCTCTCTCTCTCTCTCTCTCTCCTCTCTCTCTCTCTCCTCTCTCTCTCTTCGTGCTGCGTGCTTAGGCTTGAGTATGTATATGTAAGAGAGAGAGAGAGAAGAGAGAGAGAGAGAGAGAGCGAGCTCACAAGGTGCTAATGTCACATTTGGAGGGTACTGACATCTTCGGACCTTTTTATTTTATTTTATTTTATTTTATTTTTGAATCGGATAAATCGACAACCATGACTGTTCCCATGACAACAGGAAAGCAAAGTCACTGACGCACAGTTTTTAGTGCCTTCGTTCAGCATCTGTATTTCGAATCTCTGTCGCTGGTACTGCCAGCAGCTGACATGTCCCACAGGTGACAACCCATGCCCTGGTGTTGCAGAAAATAGCAACAATCAAACTGCAAAGCTTCAAAATCTACAGCTATGAAAATGCCAGCAGCAGTAGAGCCATTCATGTCTGTAACTGAAACCACCTGTTAAAACCTAAGATCTGAATTCTCCCGCCTCCTCCCCCCCCTCCCCCCCCCCCCCCCCCCCCCCCCCCCCCCCCCCCCCCCACACACCTATGTCATGATCTGAATTCTCTTCCCCCCCCACCCCCCCCCTCTACACCTATCTAACGATCTGAATTCTCCGCTTCGCCCCCCTCCCCCCCCCACACACCTATGTCATGATCTGAATTCTCCTCCCCTCCCCTCCCCTCCCCCACACGTAAGTCACGATCTGAATGCTGCGCGCCCCCCCCCCCCCCCCCCCCACACACCTATGTCATGATCTGAATGCTGCGCCCCCGCTGCGCCCCCCCCCCCCCCCATGTCACCATCTGAATTCTCCACCTCCCACACCCCCCATTTCTCCGCCTGAATTCCCCCCCCCCCCCCCCCCACCTACCCCATGATCTGAATTCTCCCCTCCCCCCCCCCCATGATATGTCACCATGATCTGATCTGAATTCTCCCCCCCCCCCCCCCCCCCCCTCCCCCTGTCATGTCATGATCTGAAACCTCTCGCCTGCCCCCCCCCCCCCCCCCACCTACGTCATGATCTGAATTCTCCGCTTTCCCCCCCCCCCCCCCCCCCCCCCCCACCCCCACCTACGTCATGATCTGAATTCTACGCCTCCTTCCCCTCCCCTCCCCCCCCCCACCACTACGTCATGATCTGAATTCTCCATGATCTGAATTCCTCCCCCCCCTCCCCCCCCCCCACACACCTACGTCATGATCTGAATTCTCCGCTTCCCCTCCCCCCCCCTCCCACACCTACGTCATGATCTGAATTCTCCCGCTTCCCCTCCCCCCCCCCCACACCTACGTCATGATCTGAATTCTCCGATCCCCCTCCCACACCTACGTCATGATCCCTCCCCCCCCCCCTCCCACACCTACGTCATGATCTGAATTCTCCGCCCCCCTCCCACACCTACGTCATGATCTCCTCCCCCACCCCCGTCACTGAATTCTACGCTTCCCCTTCCCCGCTTCCCCCCCCCCCCTCCCACACCTACGTCATGATCTGAATTCTCCGCTTCGCCCCCCCCCCCCTCCCCCCCCCCCCACACCTACGTCATGATCTGAATTCTCCGCTTCTCCGCTTCCCCTCCCCCCTCCCACACCTACGTCATGATCTGAATTCTCCGCTTCCCCTCCCCCCTCCCCCACCTACGTCATGATCTGAATTCTCCGCTTCCTCCCCCCCCCCTCCCACCCCTACCTACGTCATGATCTGAATCTCCGCCTTCCCCCCTCCCCCCCCCCCCCACACCTACGTCATGATCTGAATTCTCCGCTTCCCCTCCCCCCCCCCACCCCACACCTACTTCATGATCTGATTCTCCGCTCCCCCCTCCCCCCCTCCCACACCTACGTCATGATCTGAATTCTCCGCTTCCCCGCTCTCCCCCCCCCCCCTCCCACACCTACGTCATGATCTGAATTCTCCGCTTCCCCTCCCTCCCCCCCCCCCCCCCTCCCCACCTACGTCATGATCTGAATTCTATCTGAATTCCCCCCCCCCCCCCCACACCTATTTCATGATCTGAATTCTATTTACCCCCCTCCCATACACCCTATTCCTAATTCTATTCCTCCCCCCCCCCCCCCCCCCCCCCCCACACACACACACACACACGCACCTATGCCATGATCCGAATGCTCTGCCTTCCCTCCCCCCCTCCCACACACTATGTCATGATCTGAATTCTACGCCCCCCCCCCCCCCCCCCCCCCCATGTATGTCATGATCTGAATTCTCCGCCCCCCCTCCCACACCTATGTCATGATCTCCACCCCCCCCCCCCCCCCCCCCCCCCCCCCTCATCTATGTCATGTTCTGAATTCTACGCCCCCCCCCCCCCCCCCCCCCCCCCCCCCTCCCCACCCACATCTATGTCATAATCTGAGTTTTACGCCCCCCCCCCCCCTCCACATCCACACCCATCTCATGATTTGAATTCTACACCTCTACCACCACCCCTCCCCCACACACGACACACCTATGTCATTATCTCAATTCTATGCGTGCACCCCCCCCCCCCCCCCACACACACCACACACACACACACACACACTCACCTACCTATGTCAAGATCTGAATCTAGATCTACGCCTTCCCTGCCTCCCCCCCCCCCCCCCCCCCCCCCCCCAAAAAAAAAAAACCTATGTCATGGTCTGAATTCTATGCCTCTTCCCAACACATCTATGTCATGATCTGAATTTTACGCCCTCCCCTCACGCCCCCCCCCCCCCCCCCCCAAACCTATGTCATGATCTGAATTTTAACCCCCACCCCCACCTATGTTATCATCTGAATTCTAGCCCCCCCCCCCCCCCCCCCCTGACACACACACATACACACACACACACACGCACCTATGTCATGATCTGAATTCTAAGCCTCTCCCCTACACATGCACCTACGTCATGATCTGAATTCTACACCTCCCCTCCCCACACACCACCTACACACCTACACCTACGTCATTCTCGTGAATTCTACACCTCCCCTCCCCACACACACACCTACGTACGTCATGATCCGAATTCTACAACCTCCCCCCCCCCCACACACACATCTAACGTCTAGATCTGAATTCTAATTCTAACACCTCCCCCTCCCCACACAACACACACACACCTACGTCCATGATCTGAATTCTACAACCTCCCCTCCCCCACACACACATCTACGTCATGATCTGAATTCTACACACCTCCACCTCCCCCCACACACACCTACGTCATGATCTGAATTCTACCCCCCCCCCCCCCCCCACCCACCCCTACTCATGATCTGAATTATACCAGCCCCCCACCCCCCACCCATGTCATGATCTATATTCTACGCGCCTCCCCCCCCCTCCACCCCCCCATATCATGCTCTGAGTTCTACGCCTGCCTGCCCCCCCCGCCCCCCCTCCCCACCCCCCCCCCCCCCCCCCCCTGAATTCTACCCCTCTCCTGCCCACCATTTACGTCTAGATCTGAAGTCTACGCCTCCACCCCCTCCTTAATCTATGCCATGATCTGAATTCTACGCCTCCATCCCCCACCCTCACCTACGTCATGATCTGAATTCTAACGCCCCCCTCCCCCCTCCCCACCCACACCTATGTCATGATCTGAATTTTTGGCCCCCCCCCTCCTCCCTCCCCCCCCCCACCCACACAACCTACGTCCATAATCTGAATTTCTACCCCTCCCCCTCCCCCCTCACCTACGTCATTATATTGAATTCGTATGCCTCCCCCCCCAACTACGTCAGGTGATCTGAATTC
>JADBJO010020907.1:0-30519 GCA_016801955.1 Conus betulinus | reverse complement strand
TTTCTCCCCAAAGACAAATTAAGACCCCTTCTGACTGGATTCCTGGCTACGTAGGAGTGCAAAAACTTGACTTGGTCACCAAGGTTTGTACCTTTTCCAAGGTGCCCAGGAAACCTAATAAAACGGGAGAATTTGTATCTAGGAAAACGTTACCAGTAAAGGTAACAACACACAAGAACTATAAGAGAATGTTCTAAACCATGAATTTAAACTTGTAAAAATAAAAAAAAAAAAAAAAAAAAAAAAAAAAAAAAAAAAAAACTTGCCTAAATAACTGAGTACGAAACTCACCAAAACGGCGGGTGAAAGGGGGAGATGAAGAGGTAGATATGCTGGTCAGCTCCTGGCCCAGCGAAGAACCCAGGGGCTGTTCAGCCGTTCCCCACCAAGGGAAACCGGTCTGGGGCGACCAAAGGGAAGATGTGCCAGTGGTTGGGAATAGAGATTCCCCCAAAACGCAGCGGTTTCCTCCAACCCAAAAAG
Organism: Conus betulinus; assembly: GCA_016801955.1. Lineage (NCBI taxonomy): Eukaryota > Metazoa > Mollusca > Gastropoda > Neogastropoda > Conidae > Conus > Conus betulinus. The sequence goes on along the minus strand of JADBJO010020907.1, from coordinate 30,036 downwards.
GTTAAGGACCAGCCGCTGATCTGCACCGAAGCAGACAAAAGTAATACCACTGCACTGGGACAGCGATCCCACTCGACTCAACGTTGAAATCAGAGTGCCACTTCACTCTCTGCCTCCTTCCTCCAACCCTGAACCCGTGAACACACACCTCTCTCGCGAGTTAAACTGTACTGACACACAAACATAACGAAAAAACACGTGCAGGCAGCACAAAACCGCTCAGCCACACTCCTGTCACCCAATACAAGAAGTGGAAAAGAAAAATGCAGTGGGGGATGCAGGAAAAAAAAAAAAATAAAAATACACGGACAGCACGCCAAGCCCTTCCACTGACAGCCAAATGGTGACAGTCTCGTGTGAAACCAGCAGACACTGCTAAGGGTGGTTTCACACTGCTAAAGCAAATTTTGTTTCATTGTTTGTAACTTTCACTCTTCAATAATGTCGAGGTTGTCATACAAGTCTTCAGTGACAGCAATGAAATCGAATAAATTCTCCTTGATGGAGAGAACTGGTGGTTACGCCTAGCTTGAGTCAGTGTGTGTACTCTGGATGAATAATCATCACAGGCTCAGAGACAGCACTGATTCCAGTCGCGGCATCACCAGAACCGCATCACCAATAATCCAGTGGTGTTCTCCAGTACCACAACTCTAAGGATGTCAGTGAAGAACAGCAAAGGGAACGTAGGAAGAAATGAACCTGAAGTCAGGGTTCAGTTGATTTTGGCTCAACTCGTTGCGTGTAATACAGACATCCTACACGTCCAAGAAACAAATTAAGGGGATTTACGTTGGTGGGGTGTATCTAAACTTTACAATTTTAGGTCGATGATAGAATTAGAAATTCTGAGGTTTGAGTGAGTGTTGGGTGTACCTCGCACTCACACAAGTCGCGATTTAGATTTCAATATACTGTCCTCTTGTATGGAAGACTAAGCTTACGAGGCGGGGCAATTCCCCACAACGATCTGTTTCCATTGACGGGGTAGGATGTAACGTCTGCTTCCTTTCACCAACCTAAAATAACTTGATATCAAACTTTTTCATAGATTTACAAACTGTACGCATTGAACAACATGGATAGTACAGTCTCAGTTGTCTCAGTCAATTGTCAGTGGCTGAATGATAAACAGAAAAGAAGAGATATATTCCATTACTTAAAATGCAAAAAAAAATTCATTTATTTCTGCAGGATACACACTTCGAAGAAAAAAATGGAACGCTTTATACAATCTGAATGGGGGTACCTAGGATATTTCTCTAGTCATGCTTCTAATGCAAGAGGTGTGGCAATACTTTTCAATAACAACTTTGAAACTAAAATTAAAAATGTTCACAAGGGCGGTGATGGAAATAGCCTGACAGTCTTAGCAGAAATTAAACAACACGATTGTTTGTTTGTAAATATATATGGACCAAACAGAGATGACCCAGAAATTTATAATATCTTAAATCAACAAATCAGTAATTTATGAATAAGTAATGTAGTAATTGGAGGAGACTTTAACTTAGTTTTGGCCCCCACAGAGATTACTGTAATTATAAAAGGGTTAATAATCCCAAAGCGAGAGAAGCAGTAGACAACATTATAAACGATTTAGAATTAAATGATATTTGGAGGGACTTGAATCAGGATTGTCACAGATGTACCTGGAGAAGGAATAATCCTTTCCAGCAAGCACAGTTGGATTCTTTCTCATATCAGATCACGTTGTTTCCTTTGTCGATGATGTAGACATTGAATGTGGGTATAGAACAGACCACTCCATGATTGTGTTAAAGTTACGGTTTGGTAAAAAAATTAAAGAGTAATACGTTTTGGAAATTTAACTCGTCATTATTAAAGGACAAGGACTATCTGGACGAAATTAACAAAGAAATTGAGAATGTCAAACAAGAATATGCCGTAAGTCCTTATGCAAGAGAAGCAGTACACACGATTCCTCTGACCGAATTACAGTTTACAATTTCTGATGATTTATTTCTAGATTTTTTACTGATGAAGTTTAGGTCCAAAACTATTTCATACGCAACTATGAAGAAAAAAAACCACGAACGAAGAGGAACGTTGAAAAAATTTAATGAAAACGAATTTTTGGTTCGGTTGTTGTCCACTACATAAACCTGGCCCCCCCAGTGCTATGAGCGACAGTCTAGTGTGCTGCCCTCCAGTCGTATACCTCTCCAGTTACCGTACAAAATACATAGTACGTTCACTCCTGGCCTACTTTGGGCGCTGGCAAGTGACAGATCCCACCGCTATGTCTAGATTTACAATGGTGGGTAACCTCAAGTGGGAAGGGTGGGGGGGTGGAGTTCAACCTGACCTGGAGACGAGACGGAGCCCCGCTGAAACAGAATAGGGGCGCCTCTAGTTCGTCGTGGCTAAGAACGTAGCGACAAAATACACAAACCTGGTGACTACTGAAAGAGCCAAACAGGCACGTGAAATATATTATGGTAGTGGTAGGTGCCTGAATAGCAAGACTTCTCTAATAGTAAATGGAGTTCTTTGCATTTCACAAAAAAAAATAACAAAATATATAGTTAGTTTTAAAGCGAGGTGACTGAGGGCGGAAACTGAGGCAAATATTACAAAGAAAGGGTATTAGCTCCACAAGACAATACACACAAACAGATTACAGGACAAAGCATAATGCATTACGACCTCGTGGGTCTTCTTCAGGCAAAAACAAACAACGTTTAGGACAATGAAAACGAAGAACGAACAATCACTCATCTTCTCATATGCGGCGCGAACATTTTGAAATGAAAGAGCAGAAAAGATCCTGTGGTAAGTTTGAGGATACACTTATACCCTGTTTTCTGTGAAACATGCACTGTCCCAAACATTCCATGAACAAACATTTTGCGCCGAATGTGAGAAGATAAGTGGCTGCTCGTTCTTCATTTTCATTGTCTTAAATGTTGTTTATTTTTGCCTGAAGAAGACCAGCATACAGAGAAACAGCTTCGTCGGATGAATTATCAGCTTCGCTGCATGAGCCCAAAGCGTCACACCTTTTAAAAGTACAGTGCACTGCTGACAAGTTGACTTTACAGTTTTGGCCAATTGTTTTTTTCCACCCCACTTTGTAATAATCTTACGTTAAAATGGCCGATCACTGGGACGGACGTGGTGGCGCCCTCCAGAGGGAGAGCTCACTCACGCCCGCTCTGTGACTAAGCAATTATTGTCGTCAGTAGGGGGCTTAGTAGGTGGTGTCCTGCGTATCTTAGGTCAGAACAGGCGCTACTGAACACCACCGAAGTGTCTCGGCAGCAGTGCAGTGTCTCCTCCGGTGGGTTGCCTCTTGACGCCTTGACATTGACTGCTCCCTTTGGATTGCCGGTGCCGGGGCTGCGGCGGGGCCGACCGGGCTATGGCTGTTGACGGAATGTCGGAATGAGCGGTTTGGGTGCACTGCCTCTGAGGTGGCGCAGAGTTTGGGACAGAAAAAAACAAACAAAACAAAACAAAAGTACACACACGCACACACACACACACACACACACACACACACACACACACACACACACACACACACACACACACACACACTTACACGCACACCTGCTCATACACATACGCTCCAACGCATGCCCGTGCGCGCGCGTGCATACATACACACACACACACACACACACACACACACACACACACACACACACACACACACACACACACACACACACACCACGAGCGCATGCCTGAACACACACACGCACGCGCACGCATGTCTATGTGGATAGACGTTAAGAAGTAACGAAGAAATAACAACAACAAAAACAACAGCACGCGCCAGCGCTCTCGCGTGCGCCCCCCCTCCACACACACACACACCACAAACGCATGCCTGAACACACACACGTACGCGCGCGCATGTCTATGTGGATAGACGTTAAAAAGTTATCGAAGAAATAACAATGACAAAAACAACAACACGCGCCAGCGCTCTCGCACACGCGCCTGCACACACACACACACACACACACACACACACACACACACACACACACACACATACACACGCGCGCGCGCCTGCGCGCCCGCGCGCGCACATACTCACGCATAATCAGATTCTGTCTGTAGATACATGCTAAATTCAAGAAATAACACACAAACACATAACACAAACGCATGCGTGAACACATACACACGCACGCGCGCGCACGCATGTCTATGTGGACAGACGTTAAAGTAACAAAGAAATAACAACAACAAAAACAACAACAGCATGCGCCAGTGCTCTCGCACGCACGCACGCTCTCACACAAACACGCGCGCGCGCGCGCGTGCGCGCATGCGTGCGAGCGAGCTCACGCACACAGATTCTGTCTGTAGATACATACTAAATTCAAGAAATAACACACACACACACACACACACACACACACACACACCACACACACAGGTAGTTCAGATGTTTCTCTCCGATTCCTCACTCCCCCTTCTTTCAACCTCCACACTATCCAACAGCCCCTTTCCTCTTCAAAACTATTCACCACTTCCACCCCCATCCCTGGTATCTGTGTGTGTGTGTGTGTGTGTGTGTGTGTGTGTGTGTGTGTGTGTGTGTGTGTGTGTGTGTGTGTGTGCGCGTGTGCGTGTGTGTGTGTGTGTGTGTGTGTTGTGGTGTGTGTGTGTGTGTGTGTGTGTGTGTGTGTGTGTGTGTGTGTGTGTGTGTGTGTGTGTGTGTGTGATTAGGTGTGTGTGTGCCAGTCTTTCAGTTGACAACCTCCCTTGGTTTTTGAAAATGGTTTTATTTCTCTCTGTTGAACACATACAAACAGAAATTAACCATTTTATAAAGAAACCATGGGATGGTGTCCGATTGATCGACAGGTAACAGCCCTCCCCCCACCCCCACCCCCCGCATTTGTGTGTGCGCGTGTGTGTTCGCGCACCCGTGTGTGTTCATATGTATGTATGTATGTACATGTGTGTGAGTGTCTGTGAGCACGCGCTTGATGACTGTATTTTGATAGCTTGGTAGAAAATCTTTTTAATTGATTGTTTTCCAAGTATATACATCAAACCGAACTGCACACACACACACACACACACACACACACACACACACACACACACACACACACACACACACACACGACTAACAACTTACCCACTGGTGTTGTTGTCAATGACTGTCAACGCAGGCGTGAGCCGACAGACACCAAGCAATATTCACACTGGCCTTCTGCTTCTGCTTGGAAGTACAATGCGGCTGCTATCTCCAGGGAGTAAAACTAGCCCACCTATGCAAGTTTCAGAGAGGTGCTACCGGAACGTACAGCATAAAAACTCAAGTGGGTGAATGTACACAATGCCCAACATCAACGTCGCCTCAACAAGAAAACTCCAGCGAACACCACTGACGAAAAGCTTATTTTCGTTTCTGGAGTCGAGGTAGTAGTGCTGGTTCTTCTCTTCTGTACTGTTCTGGCTCGGGTGTGCGGACTGGTTGCTCACACAGCAGGCGGGAGGATTCACTCAAGCGCAGCACGGGAGAACAGACCGTGACTTGCACCGAATTCTCAACGTCGTTCATGAAAAGGTTCAGAAGACCTGTTTCAAATGTACTACCTTGTTGATACACAAGCACAAGGGTCTGTATGTCTATACGTGTGTATGTGTGTGTGTGTGTGCTTGCGTACGTGCATGCGCACGCGGGCGCGCAGGTGTGTGTGTGTGTGTGTGTGTGGTGTGTGTGTGTGTGTGTGTGTGTGTGTGTGTGGTGTGTGTGAGAGAGAGAGAGAGAGAGAGAGAGAGAGCACACGAACATGAATATACAGTGGCACACATCTCTCTCTCTCTCTCTCTCTCTCTCTCTCTCTCTCTCTCTCTCACACACACACACACACACACACACACACACACACACACACACACACACACCACACACACACAAACAAACAGTGTGTGTGTGTGTGTGTGTGTGTGTGTGTGTGTGTGTGTGTGTGTGCGCGCGCGCGCGCGCGCGTGTGTGTGTGTGTGTGTGTGTGTGTGTGTGTGTGTGTGTGTGTGTGTGTGATGTGATTGATTGATCTTTAATACGCAAGGATGAAGATTTTAGGCGAAAGCATAGTCTTACAATCTGTCCTTGTCATGCATACATTACTACAACACATATCATTCACACCGACAATTCAACAACATAGTAATCTAATTCTACAACGATAAGCAAAAATATTCATAAAAGTACTAATGAGATGAGGGATGGTGAAACAGAGGGAAACTTATAAACAAACAAACTACAGAGAGAGGTCAGAGTAGGGTGGGGAAGAGAGAAATGGTAGGTAGGGGGAGGAGAAAAGGGATGGTAGACAAATTGGGAATGGGGATGAGCGATTTTAACGGAGTAGGTTTTATGTTTAGACGATGTATTCAAAGTATGGTTAACAGAAGACTTTGCGAATGGGCGCTGATCATTTTAAGCGAATAAATTTAATATTCAAATGTTACTTGCAAGTAAATTACTGAGGAATAAAATGTTTATGCAAAAGTTTTCTTGAAAAGTTTTAAGTATTCATATTTTGTAGATTCGTGGGAAGTGAGTTCCAGACATATGGTCCATAGTAAGCTAGCCTTGTTTTTGTGTACATCAGTGCGTGGGTAGGGAAGAAGGAATTTCATCGAGCCAGAAAAGCTGTTCAATTTTGTAAAAAGGGCTTTGATATAACATGGCATAGTATGTGCCAAGATTGTAAACATAAATGATGCTTTGTTGAATTCCAATTGCTTACTCAGAGGAAGTAACTATGTTCAGCGCTTTTAGTTTTTCGTCTGTTTGTTAGAGATACAGCTGGATGGAGTAGCTTTGCTGCACGTCTATGGAGAGAATTCAGCTTTTTTTTGTGGACGTCACTACTCCCGTCCCACTCTGTTGAAGCGTAATTGATACGTGACATTATGTGTGCATTGAAGAAAAGTTTTAAGCACATTACTGTTGACGTAGCGCTTTAATTGAGATAACAGGAAAAGGTGTTTTGAGACTACCTTGCATACGCTATTGAGATGACATTGCCATTTCAAATTCTTTATCTATCGTTAACCCTAAAACACGATGCTCATCTACCCTGCTCGATAGAAGTGCCATTCAACTGAAGTTTTAGGCAAACAGGAGTCAACCGGTGTTTTGGGCGGGTAGCTATAATCATAGATTTGGTTTTGGCTGGGTGTATGACCATTGAGTTTGAATGACACCAGTCTGACACGCCGTTTAGACTTACCTGGAGAGAAGTTTCTACTGTTTGTAGACCACTACCATTCGTTTGGAGTGACGAGTCATCAGCAAATAAATCTGTCGTGACCTTTTCATCTGATACGGACAATGGTAAATCATTGATGAAGATGCAGAATAGGAGGGGGCCTAGTACTGCCTGTGGGACTTCATGTCTGACAAAGTCTGAAGTGGAGGTTTTGCCATTAAGCACCACTACATACTGAGTCCTATCGTTCAAGTATGATGAGATCGTCGGGTATGGTTCAAGTAGACAGATAGTTTCTTTAGAAGAATGGAACGATCAACAAGATTAAACGTCTTTTTTGAAGTCAGAAAGACAACCCCTGTCATTTGTGATTGGTTCATATTTGAAAGCCATGAGTCACACATTCGTGATAATGCTGTGTGGTAGGAATGATTAGATCGGAATCCAGATTGGAGTGGATGAAACAGTTTGTTTTTCTCATGAACTGAGATACGTGTGTGTGTGTGTGTGTGTGTGTGTGTGTGTGTGTGTGTGTGTGTGTGTGTGTGTGTGTGTGCGTGTGTCTTTCAAGGGGTTTAGATATAGAATAGATAGCAAGGATATAGGTCTGAAATTATTTGGATCCAACAAAATCATTTGATTGTGGGAAGGGGGATAACTTTGGCGATTTTGAACGCCTGAGGGAAACCATTAGTTTCAATGGATAAATTATATATGTATGCAAGAGACTCAACAATGTAAGGTAGCGCGAGTTTGAGAAGAAATGTGGGTATATGTTATCAGGACCCATGGATTTTTTTCTTCTTTAATTGCGCTATGTGCATTCCTACTTCATGTACAGCAAGAAGGGGAATTTTGATTGAGTACTGTATCCACGTTTTTTATGTGCAAAATGATATTAGGGAAGTCGGACATGTATGTTCATTTGGTGCTCTTATAGTCTGTGAAGTTTGAGTAAGGGTGTGTGATAATGACAGGAAGTGGGTATTAATTTCGTCCGGGTTGATGTTTGTGCTAGATTTTTGTGAATCTGTACGCTTGTTGCGTACAATAGCGTTTATTGCCCTCCATATTGGCGCTGTGTGGTTTTGCATCCGTTATCATTTGACTGAAGTAGTCTCGTTTGGCTTTTTCAACTTCGTTTGAAACAAAGTTTCCTGCTCTTTGTATCTGTCAAACAAATTTACTGCCTTGAGTTGGTCACGTAGAACCATTTCTTGCAGCAATTCTGGTGTTAAACCACGGGTTCATCTGCGGATGCCTAACTCTTTTTTTGATGTAACGGCGCGTGTTTATTTATGATGGTGAGAAATGTTTGGTACCAGAAGCGCAGTGCATCATTGACGTCTGAGTAGTAATTATAGGTTAAGTGAAATGGGGAAATGTTTAAGTCATAGAGGTATGCTGTTTCATTAAACTTTTTGAAATAGCAGTATTGGATGGTCGTGTGACCTTTGGGTAGTTGTTTTGGGAGCCTTCAGGACCACGTGCAGAAGACTGGACAATGATTACTAGAGAGAGAGAGAGAGAGAGAGAGAGAGGCGGAGAGAGAGAGAGAGAGAGAGAGAGCATGGAGGGAGTGGGAGCATGATTATTACAAGGTGGAAAGCGATTTTGAATCTGGTTTCAAAACGAAGTGACTGAGGGCGGAAAAATGAAGCAAGATTTGGATTTAGAAAAAGAAGGGGGTTAGTTATCGCCACAGATACAGACAGGACAAAACACAACAATGCTTTTCGACCTCTTGGGTCTTCTTCAGACAAAAACAAACAACAATCAAGACAATGAAAACGAAGAACGAGCAATAACTTTTTTCTCATATTTGGCGCTAAATGTTTGTTCAAGGAGTATTTGGGTCAGTACATGTTTCACAGAAAATATAGTATAAGTGTATCCTCAGTCGTACCACAGAACTTCTTCTACTCTTTTCATCTCAAATTTTTGCTCCAAGTATAACATAAGTGATTGCTCGTTCTTCGTTTTCATTGTCAAAAACGTTGTTTGTTTTTGCCTGAAGAAGACTTCACGAGGTCGAAATGCATATGTTTTGTCCTGTAATCTGTTTGTGTGTATTGTCTTGTGGAACTAATACCTTTCTTTGTAATATTTGCCTCAATTTCCGCCCTCAGTCAACTCGCTTGTGAAACTAACACTATACATTTATGTTGTTTTCTGTGAAATGCAAAGAACTCCTTTTAAACTATTAGAGAAGTCTTGCTATTCAGGCACCTACCTGTTGGCTTATGGCAGAGATTGACAGTCGGATATCACAGCTTACAGCGTAGTGAAGAGTGAAGGTGGAATAAACCTAAAGACATTTGTGAACTTCTGCAAGAAATGTGATACAGTCAACAAATGTGTACGGCCAAGCTTCGTCGAAACCGTTCTCCATAATTCCGTTTTAAAATTTTAGCTGATTGTTCTTCGCTACATCTTACCTTCACTTCATTGACAACATCTACGGAGGAGGAAAATTCTGTGTCCATACTGGCTGGAGTGGATTTAGGGAAGGGAATATCTCCTTTAAGTTAAGAAATAAATCTGATTTCAGTCTATAAAAAAAAAGTCTGAGCAATCGAATGATTCAAACTCTAGTGTATTTTTTCATCTTTTCTAAAAGAATTATTAGTGAGTCCGCCAAAATAACAGAGCCAAACAAATTTACAAGATAAAAGACAGACAGTTTCAAAAACCTCTTAGGTCTTCTCCAGGCAAGATAAACAACATCCAGGGCAATGGAAACGAAGAAGAAGAGTAATCACTTATCTTCTCAAACCGTAAAAACGTTCGTTCTTGCGCCAAATTTGAGTTAAATACGTGATTCAACGCGCGGGATTTTATGAAAAGAAGTGATTTGCTCGTTCTTCGTTTTCATAGTCCTGAGTGTTGTTTATCTTGCCTGAAGAAGACCTATGAAGTTGAAACGCGTCATGTTTTGTCTTGTAATTTGTTTGTTCCTGTTGTCTGAAACTGGACACATAATAATTCTTCTTTTTAGAATTTGTTTCAATTTCCGCAAGCTTGTCATCTCATTTGAAAAACTAGTATTTTTATTACAACTAGCATACCAAAACATGATGCCTCTGGTTTTTACTAGATGTATGAATTGTAGGCCTGTTACCTGTTGTAATGGTCACGCACTGCCCTTTGTTGCATGAAATTGTTCACATTGACTCCATGGCTGGGTAAATCAATAAAATGGGTGATGTACGCCATTATTATATAAAAAGCCACAGATATCTCCTAAAAATCTTGAAAGAGCTGCGTAATCACCAAATAGAAATTCTATGATTGCGCCGCATGAATACAGATTCGTTCTGTGTATTCTGTGAAGAAGAAGAATTATGAAATTGAACTGGGTCTTAGGTGTTGTAAGATGCGTTTAATTTCAACAGATTTTAAAGAATAACTCCTAGTGCGTCCGCCAAAAGTAAGGACAAACAAAAATTACAAGACAAACGCCCTCCTAACTTAGATCTTCTTCATGCAAGCTAAAACAACGTGCAGGACACTGAAAAAACGGAATTCAATGCCAATCTTTCGTGAACATGAGAAGATAATTGATTTCGCGTTCTTTGTGTTCATTGTCCTGAAACGTGCTTATCTTGCCTGAAGAAAAAATTAAGATGTCAAAACATGTCGTGTTTTTGTCTTATAATTTGCTTGTCTTGGTTTTAGCGGAGGGGACTAAGCACCAGGACTTGGTTCTTAACATTTATTTCAATTGCCGCCGTGCAGTCACCTCCCACTTTGCAACAAAGTTTCATTTCAAAGTTATTGTAGGTAGGTGGAAGGGAAGTAGGCGTGACTGCCTACCCCATCAAAAACAACAGATTGTTGTGGGGAATTGTCCCGGCCCCGTAAGTCCAAGTCTTTCATGTCTAGAGGACAGTATCTGGAAAACAAACTATCCTGACATGTGAGTGGTGGGAGGTACACCCAACAACTCACCCAAACCACGTAACATCTAATGTATATCACCTAATGATCCCTCTACCACTGTAAAATCCACTTTCAGTTCTTTGTTAGATATTCTGGAGGGATGTCTGTGTTGCACGCAGAGAGCAAGCAAACTCCCAAACTGAAAAACCCGACTCATTTCTTCCCATTGTCCATGCACTGCCCTTCACTGACATCTTCACGCTGTGGTGTTGAGCAATACCACCAGGAGATTCTAAGAGAGTACGACCTTCTGTATGACACGCATTCGATCGGAATCCCGCCGCCATCCACACTCCCCGCCCTGCTTCATTCGCACAAGGCATTTGATCCACCATCCAGGAGAGTACACTCAAAACTGACCTTAAGCTAGGTGTAAACCAACAGTTCTTTCCACGAAGGAGAATTTGCTGGATGGATGTCACTGCTGTCACAGAAGAATTGTATGGTAGTCTTTACATTGAAAAACGAAGAGAGAGGAAGTTACAAACAAGCGATCATACAAAGACTGGTCCATGTCCCTGCTTGTCCTAAAATGGATTTTTTTTTTAACCTCGTGTGCTTTGACTGTTCCCATCACTTGTCTCTCCCTTCCCTCCTTTATCCCCTTACGCTCTCCGGCCCTTTCCCACAATTTCATCCTTTCCCCCTCTTTTGATGATTAAGGCATGTATTGTAAAAACAGATGCGTGATTGCTGTGTAGATGGTCCTTTACTGAGATTGCTTCTTTAAGTAGGAAACAAAATTGTCTGTAAGAACCGAGAAGCACAAAATGGCATCGGTCTGTATGATTATATCTTATATCAGTTGTTGAATCACCTGGTTCTGCCTCTTTGTCTTCCATAGAATAAGAAAAAACATGTACTGGAGGTTTTGCCTCTCTCCCGTCTGCCTTTAGTCTGCCTGTGATTGATGAGATGCATCGGATTGACCACCATTCATACACACACCAACACACACACACACACACACAACACACAACACACACACCACACGCACACAACGCACAAAACACATGCCCGCATGCATGCACATGCACCATGCAATTCTGCACACGCACGTACACATATGTGCGGACAGCACGCACACGTACACACACAAGCGCGCACACACCGTGTGCACGCTCGGGAACACTCATTGCATACGCATATGCGCATACATTTTCATGCAACAACACACATGCGGCGGTTGCACCCCTTTCTTATACATTATTTTTTACCCCCCCCCCCGGCCCGTGCTGCTACACATCCTCATCCATATGCATACATGTATACATTGTCACTACACACAAACGTACAATGATAAAAAGGGCCAACCCAGTGTCAGGTAGGTACTCAAGGTTCTAACCAGCGCGTGTTGACCTAATGCGTAGGTGCAAGAGACATCTGCTAAATCGTAGCCACGAGACCCTCTTCTTAAATTCACTTATCTTAGGTGCTATTTCATTTATCCATCAGCTTTAAAAATGCGCCTCATGCGCAGTGTGGTCCTCAAAAATTAGCGGAGGGAAAATGGTGTGTATCGTATGGTGGAATAGTTCCCACGCACAGTGACGGACTCTGATGAAACATAAAAAAACTGAAAATGAAAGCAGACGGCGATTTTCTTGTAAAATACGGGGGATGATATCATGACATCTGTTAGTCAAAGAATATGAAAAACTGTTTTCAGAATGTTTGATGAATAGGCTCTTAACATTCCTTTAAGGTCACAAATCGAAGCGAAACAACTTCTGGGAATGCTGTATTTGGGTGTATGGCTAAAGGTCACACTCCCTCCAACCTGCTACCTCCTGCTGCAATTTTTTCCTGTACCCCCCCCCCCTCACCCAACGAAATAGATTCATATTCAAAAACAACAACAAAACAAAATATCAACAACATCTCAATAGGTAACTCAACAAACAGGCCAACACACTAATAACAACACGAAACATCATCACCAATTACACTATATTTCTCCCCAACACCAGCGCAGACCCCTCCCCGTACACCGCTTGTGCTTTCCTCCCATCTTTCCTGAAGGAGTAAGTCATTCAAATGATTGACACATGCCCGCTCCGCGACAGAGTTATTTCAAACTTGAGAAACTTGTCTTATTCCTACTGCTGACTCTCCGTCCCATGAGAGGATTTGACCAATCTCGACCGGATTGAGTATTCTGATGAGTTTAGGGGTGACAGAGAAGTACAATGAGTACAGGTGGAACCTTGAAAAAACAACCAATATTGTCCGTCTAAATGATACTGTATACTTCAGAAACTGCTATCACTTTTACTCTAAAACAATTGTCCTCGACTTACTGACCCTAAAATGTGCGTTAGTAGACAATAACTAACGAGTTCGAACAAGGCTTTATCAGTTCTAGATTCATTACTGCCAAGCCATCTGCATATAGGCTTGCCATATTATGTTGGACGTTCTGGCATGTGGAATGGTCAAGTGACATTCACCTGTCAGTTTAATGCATGAATTTATGATAATAATTAAAACAAAAAAAAAATCAGTGAAAATAAGGAATTCAGTGCAAGTGGCAGTAGTGTGGTACAATGGTGTCCCCCCTAGGTGAAAAGTTGACGGTCTTGCCAAATTCGACCCCGAGGTTAGGTGAAATTGGTGGAACTTTTTCTTTTGCACCAATTCTGTAAGACCTTTAAAAGGGCAGGGGACCTCCTCACAACCCCATCCCAGTAGGATGAATAACTGCAGGGTCGGGGTTTTATGCCATCTTGCTTAATTTGAATACCCAAAGCGTAAGGTGCAAATGGAAATAGAGGTGAAAATTGGACCTGCCAAATTCCAGTTCACCTTTCCAGATTGTCACCTAACGGTCTCAGGTGAAGGGCGATTTTGATTTCACCTACTGGTGATGTATCTTAAGGGTCAATTTCACCTAAGTGACGGTTGCTGGACAGGTCTTGTAATTTGTAGTCCATAAAAAACTCAGTTGTCTCTCTCCATGGTGCTGCTCCACTGTGACTCTGAGGGTTGCTATAGGGTTTGCGAGCCAGGCCCTGCTCTGTACAGGCCGGTTTGGTCTCGCCCTTTCCCGGTCTCCCCCCCCCCCCCCAGAGTGCGTCCGGCTTGCTCGTCTTCGCAGTGTCTTGTCAAGACTGAGCTTCTTTCACCACGCCTGTCAAGGATGCACCTTGTCTAGTGAGAAAAACTTTGCTGGGGATCTTCACATCATACCATTTCAAAGGGGGGGGGGACTGATTTCCGTTTATGTGAGACCTTTTCATCAAGACAAAAATGCATTTATTTATTACCAGCAAAACAGCCTTATAATTATTTCATAAAAAAAAACTTGATTTCTGTGCACATTCTTGTTATCAAACAGAGTTGGCGTTTCATTTTCCATATCAATCCAAGGATGGTTTAGATACATATCAAAACGATTTTGTATTATCTTCCCACATCAAAATTCAGTAAATACATCAGAAGGATTTCCGTTGGGCCTTCCCACAACCAGAATCTCAGAATTAGATCTTCCAACCATATTATTACACGATCACTTCCGGAGCTGCTTACTATCATTTGCATCCTCATCTGTAATTACATGGATTTGCGAAAAATATAAACACACATCTGTTTTTGCAATCATCCATAATACTTAAGCAAAAAGGAAAATACAACAAAACACTTCTTTGTCATAAAGCACAAATGAAACTAGCTAAGCAATTTTCCCCTTTTCCGATCACCTATCTGCAACAACCACAAACTTTTTCTTCTTTCTATTCAGAGAGAAAGATAATAAACACTTCTATCCTAAAAAACAATTTTCTCCTATCACCCAATCAAGTCAAAAGATATAGACAAAGGACCAAACAAATACTATTTTTTTTAAAAGACCTTCACTAGGCGCGCGATGAGAAAAGTTACCGGTCGTCTATAGGAGAAAGAGACCGATTCGGTTGAGATTTTCAAATTTACTAATAATGGGAATACCTGACCTGCCACAGAAACCTGTCTGCAGTCCCTCTTCGGCCACGGAATGTGTGTACTGGCCGGAATTGCTGTAGAGACTGCCCAGACCCTTTCAGCTCACCGGCTCTATACAGAGTGCAGGTACAGCAGCCAGCATCAGGGAACACTGGCCAACGGATTTTACGGTGAACATGTACCGGCAAACGCCTGTTGTACAAATTTGTGACCGGACAAAAAACGGCGCTAGTCCGTCACACAACAGCTTTCCCGTTCTTAAGATTGTTGAGTGCCTGCTGTATATCTCGGTTCTTCGTGATTCTCTGGGGTTGATGTCGAGGTCTTCAGGCTCCAGCTGTAGTCTGTCTTCTGGTGTGGGTCGACTTTCACTTCAGGAAGTGTTCTTTACATCTCGCTAGCTGTATTCTGTTGAGGTGAGGAGTTTCCTTCCTTGTCCACCACTGGTACTGTTGGGGTTGCTGCGTACGTCCATTGAGGAGTCTTGTGGTAGCATACAAGGTCTTAAAAGTCTCCCTTGCGGGCTGCTTCTCTGCCTCGACTGCGATGGTGTGATGAATGCTCACTTGTCTGCACGTAACTGTTTCTTGACTTCCTTTGCAACTGTGGTGTGTCTAGTTGCAGCTCTCTGTTTCTGTTGACGTGTTTGCCTGGTTCAACTCTCTTTTGGTTTGTTTTCTATCTTCCACCTTCTGCCAGGTCTCATCACTGATCCACAGCTTTCTGTTCTTTTGTGGCAATCCCAAGCTCTTCTTCGCATGCTCCCACACCAGCGTCTTTTATGGTTGTCCATGTGTCCTTTACTGTATCTGCCTGATCCATTCTGGAGAAATTCAAAAACGATTGTGGAGTAATATCTGAAATGCTTGCTTCATGTTCTGGGTTTTCAAACTTCCCGATATTGTATTTCACTCTTGGGTTTTGTTGCTTCTTCCTTGCGGAGCAAATACGAGGGATGATGGTCTGATTGATGTCCGCGCCACGTTTTTGCTCATCGCCTCTTGCAAGGAACTCCGGAACCGTTGTCTCACAATGACTCGTGATCTATGTGATTCTCTGTCTGGAGGGTCAGGTGACACCCAAGTGGCCTTGTGGCAGCGCCGGTGTGGGCAGAGCGTTGCCACCGATCACAAGGCCGTGACAGCACAGAAGTCAGCGGGCAACTCTCCATTCTCTTGTCATGTCACTGGTCACATGTTGTCCCATCTCCCGCTCTCTGTCAGTGTTGTCTCTCCCGACCTTGGCGTTCATGTCCCCCATCAGGATGAGCATGTCCCGTTTCGGAATTTTGTCGAACGACTGACTGGAGCTGTGGGTGGAGTTGGCCTCGTCTTCCTCCCCCGCAGTGTTAGTGGGGGCGTAGCACATGACAAGGGACACCTTCTAGAAACGGGACTCAAATCGCGCGGTGATGATGTGGTCTGACACTGGTTCCCATTCTATTAGACTCTTGGCGGCCTGCTGGGCAGCAGGAGGCCCACTCCCGATTTCGTGGTGGTGGTCGTCTTCGTTCTCCTGGTCAGAATTAAAGCATTGTCTCTCCTGTCTGAAGATTAGTCTCCCAATGAGAGGTTCCATCGGACTTCGCCCAGGCCGGGTATTGTGAGATGGTACTGGTTCATCTCCCTCACCGCTTGTTCACATCGTCCAGTCTCCCGTAGCGTCCTCACATTTCACGATCCAAGCAGAAGGGGTCTCTTCTGATAACAGCTTCGGGGCGTTCATCAAGGTTGTTCTCAGGCGAAGCTGGGTTGTCGGCTCTATAGCTTCCTGATGGGTTTGGCTGCAGTGCGTCATAAGTCGCCTAGGTGGAGCCCCCAGATCCCTACAGAACGAGTTGGTATTAGTCTTGCGGTCGATGGTTTCAGTAACTAATGTTTACTTTCGGTGAGTGAGTAGTTAGCCCACTGGCACAACCCCCAACCGGAGGACCAGGGTGGGATCGTTTGTCTGGCTCCCACCCACAGACCTGTTGCATGAGCATGATTGAACCTGCCAGGGGCCGAAACCTCCGCCCACATAGCTCTGGGGGTCATCGGAGCACGCAAGCCGCCCCACCAACGCCAAGGCGACACACCATCTGGTGGTGGGGAACTGTATGCATTAACTTAATTATCATAGCGCGTGAACAAGATATGACAACATCTCTTATTCCTGATAACAATCCATTGTATTATCAGTCATGTAAAGGTTCATCAGAGGCATCAGGTCTCAGTGAGAGGAAAGTGACGCTGGAACTGGCAATAGACAAGGTTTTGGCGGTGGACGAGTAACGAGGTAAGTCAGTGTAGATATCAGGTCTTGTCTTATACAAGGAAAGTGATGTTATGTTCGATATGTAACAGATAGTTGTGGTGGTTTTAAAGAAGAGGAAGAACCGAATAACAACAACAAACAAGAGCAAGAAGAAGAAGGTACACATATTTAGGCATCCGGTGTCTTATTTATATGCCTATAACTATACAGTGTTTGGCGATTGTGAAAGAAAAGAGTAGCAGTATAGCCATCAGGTCGTGTTTGCATACAACACAAACGACAGTGGCAAAACCAGTGAAAGACTGCTCGTTGTGGCTGAAAACCAGATCTAGGCGTAGGTAGACATCAAGTGGTTCTTTCCCTTTGCTTACGTCGTTCTTCTGCTGTACGTTTCCTCTCGTTTTCCTCAAAGAAACCATAGAAATTTTTATAATGATCACACGGACAATTCATACGCCAGAAGTTCCATAAATATATGAGGAGCAGGGGAGGAGGTGAAGAACTGGAGAATTAGGATGGAAAGATAGGTGGGGTTTGGGATGGATACTAATGGTCAAGATCCGCAATCTATTTTATCAAGAGATTTTGTTCATCATCATCATTAGATCATCATCATCATAATCATCATCATCATTATGTTATTGTTATCTCATCATCATTATCATATAATCATTAGTAGTAGGTAGTAGTGATGTTTGATGATGATGATGATGATGATGATGCTGACGATGATGCGATGCTATGATGATTGTTTTTTCTTGTTTTGTACTCTCAAAATTAGTAGTAGTAGTAGTAGTAGTAGGCAGCAGCCCAGTAGCAGATAGTAGTAGTGTTCTTTTGTTTAGTTTTGTTGTTACTATTATTATTATTGTTCCTGTTGTTAGAATGTTTAGAATCGCCCGAAAATATGATGCTTTAACAGTGTTTTTCCTCTTTTCGAGAATCTCATGTGCCAAGCGAATGTGCGTGTGTTGTGTGTGTGTGTGTGTGTGTGTGTGTGGTGTGTGTGTGTGGGTGTGTGGTGTGTATTGTATGTGTGTGGGTGTGTGTGTGTGTGTGTGCGTGCGTGCGTGCTGCGTGCGTGCTGTGCGTGAGTGCGTGCGTGTGTGGGGTGTGCGGGTGTGTGTGTGGGTCGTGCGTGCGTGGCGTGCATGCGTGTGTATGTGTGTGCGTGCGTGGCGTGTGTGTGTGCATGTGTGTGTGGTGTGTGTTGTGTGTGTGTGTGGGTGTGGTGTGTGTTGAATTAGGAAAAGGTGTGTTTAATAGCTCCTCGCTGCCACCCTCCTAACCAAATTCAAACTTCTTTTTTTTGACTCCCCAAAAGTACGCATTCTGAAAAAAAAGTATCTGCATTAAAACACTCAAAATAAGCATCGTCAGCAATTGGAAGGTTGTACAGTACCTCAACCACTCACACACCACACACACACACACACACACACACACACACACACACACACACACACACAACACACACGCACACACGCACGCACGAACGCACGCACATGCGCGCGCCTGCGTTAAACGGAACAACAACAACAGCTACTACTTACTACTACTACACACACACACACACACACACACACACACACACACACACACCCACACACAACACACACACACACACACACACACACCACACCACACAACACCACCCTTCACTTCCTCTCATCTATCACTGCTCAACTGCTCATCGGTAAGTGTATTTTTTTTTAGTGAGTCATTATGATGATTGATATTGTTGTGTCGTTCGGTTGACGATGACACAACATATTAACATAGAAAAATTGCACGACAATTGCGCAATCAGTGTTTTGCTCTGAAAACGTCATCTATCTATTACGTTTTAAAACATTGTCATTAACGTCAAAAAGACAAAGGAGATGATCATAGATTTAGGAAAGCGGAAAATTATGTGCCTGATCTTTATATTGATGGAGAAAAAGTGGAACGGGTAGAGGAATGCAAATATCTGGGCACAACGTTAGACAATAAGCTCACTTTCATACACACACCAGGTCCGCATACAAAAAATGCCAAACCAGAATGCATCTCCTACGCAAATTGAGGAATATCT
Organism: Conus betulinus; assembly: GCA_016801955.1. Lineage (NCBI taxonomy): Eukaryota > Metazoa > Mollusca > Gastropoda > Neogastropoda > Conidae > Conus > Conus betulinus. The sequence goes on along the minus strand of JADBJO010020907.1, from coordinate 10,608 downwards.
GCATGTCCAGCCAAAATTTCTTAAAACATTTTACAGGAGTTTTATTGAGTCTGTCTTGACTTTTTCATGCATTGCTGGTATGGAAATCTTAATTTGAATGTCTGTGAGCAAGCGGGAAAGTATAGATGCTGGAGTGTGGGTGTGTTTGGTGTTTATGTGTGCATGTCCTGGAACAGTGAGGAATAGAAATGTCTGGAATATGTCTTATCTTAATGATTTTTAATGATAAATCACCTCTCTCTCTCTCTCTCTCTCTCTCTCTCTCTCTCTCTCTCTCTCTCTCTCTCACTCTCTCTTATACGTAAAAGGAGAAGATTGAAATTCCCATTTTGGTGTTACACGCATGTTTTATTGTTTGAAAGTAATTTTAATTTCAGTGTCACGTTTTGTAACTATAAATATGTATGTCTTAACTTTTAGGGCAGCGGTCACAAATGTAATTGGCCAGCTATTCAGCCATCCGTGAAGCCCCTCGTCACCTTTGCTGACGTCTCTCCGATCGGCCACATGACGACTAACAGCGCAAGTCACTAATCGCAGAGGTGACCAGGACATTTGTTGCCACGTTTCTGCTTTTTTTACCTCAAAGAAAGCCAGTCGTTTACTTCTCTAATAAAATGGCCGACGTCTTGTGTTTATTCCTAACACTATACAATAAATGCATCAATGAATAAAAGAATACAACTACATAAATAAATAAATGAACTAATGAATAGATAATAAATGAATGAATAAATAAATACATGATAGATAGAGATATAATACATACATCAATAAAAAAAAAAAAAAAAAAAAAAGAAAGAAACGAAGTGGAGGGAAGAAATCTAAACCTTGGAATCAATGACAGAATTAACGGTACCGTTTTCGTGTTACATTCAGCAAAACATCAGAATGAACAGGAACTGATTGATGGGAGATGGAGAAGGAAGAAATAACACACACGCACACGCGCGCGCACACACACACACGCACGCACGCACGCACGCACGCCACCGCACACACACATCACACACATACGCACAGACAGAGAGAGAGAGAGAGAGAGAGAGGGCGAGGCGAGAGAGGAAAGAGAGAGAGTGGGGTGGGGGACGAGGGGAGGGAAGGGGGCAGGATGTGGGTAAGAAAATAATATGAGAAAACTTTTATCTTTGCACAAGAAAGGCGTGGTAAGCTCATATGGCTCTGAGTGGAAGGAACAGCGCAAGACAGCCATGGAGATTCCCGTCAGATGGGCATGGGCAAGAACGTGCTGGCTGAAAGGATCCAGGAGGAGATCACTCACTACATCGGGCTATCGAGGATCACCAGGGGGCCCAGATGATCTTGAGAAAATGACCAAGGTCAGCGTCTCCAACAACATCTGTTCCATCGTCTTGGAAAGCGGTTTGACTACCAAGACCCAGAGTTTCCTCCGTACTGGGACTGCTCGATGAATTTCAAGATGTTATTAGGTATAGTTACAAAGTGGCTTTGTTTTTGTGGTGGTGATGATGTGCATCAAGTATTAGCTCCAGCATGCCCGAATGCTACTCAAGAAAGCCACAAACCGGAGCCCGTATGCAACTATCAGGGTGACAGACCTGGTGCACTAGAATCGGTGACGCTTTCCAAAACGATGCGACTTCCAGTTTTCTAATTTACATGTATTTGGAATCCACATTTTGTTGATAAAATGTCACAAGTTTGAAGCTTTAGGTTGAAATAAAGATCTGCAGTAGTTTATACTGAAACACCCGAAGTTAAGGTAGAAATAAGTAACATAATTGTTCGCCGATTTGTCAAAGCATCTTAAGCCACGATAAAGAGCCTGCTGCTGGAATTGTGGGTATGTGATCAAATAATTGGTACATTGTAACAGTCGGCGTTTGTTAAAACATCATGGTGGAAGATCAGGCCCAAGGCGGCTTAGGCAGGAAAGATGTCTAGGCTGATAAAATCAGAGAGGGTTTGAAAGGGTCTAGGTGTGCTGATTTGACTACAGACTTTAATGGTAAGGATGGTGTTTGTAATTTTGTGGGTTTGAGGGAGTTTACATATTTTCAGTTGCGAGTGATTGAAGTATACACCCCAAATTAAAGCGTTCTAGGGAGGATAGGCACAGGCATCGCGCAGCCTGCTGCCTGTCATGCAGGCTCTGAGGTCTGTAGTTTCCTTGACTCATGATGATCCTGGAGATGGTGCACGTTGATAGTTTTTGTCATCATGTCTGCATCTGACGTCGATGTCTTGTTCGCTTATCCGGAAAGACTCTGTCAAGCATGCTGAAAAAGTGGAAGTCAGCAGACATCCCTGCCACATGCCTGATCGAGACTAGCAAGGCATCGAGAACTGGCACCATCATCAGAAAACACATGAGCCAACGATTCCGTTCTTGGCACCGTCTACAAATGATATGAATTTGTTAGGTGTCCAATTTTCCATGATCTTCCCCAGCGATTAGCTGTGCCACAGTATTGAAAGCCATGGTGAGGTCTGACAGAGTTATGATTGCCTGTCTGGTATCAAAGCGATGACAACCACAGAGGCCACGCCATCTGTAAGCACCATCTTAATTTAAAAGTATACCAATATGGATGGTTTTGCATGCCGAACAATTAAGTAGTGGGGGGAAAACAAGTGCAGTCTACGCGTCTTCCGTCAAAGTAATGACTTTGGCAAAGATTTGAAACTTAAAAAAAGGATAGAAGATGAAGAAACAAAAAATGGGACGATAGAAGGACGCAAGTATATTTTAAATATTTTAAACTCTTCACTAGGCTGCGCAGGGTACCATCCCGTTAATACCTCTGAAGGCCGATCTGTAGTATTTGCTTGTTCCTAGACCTTTCTTCTTCCGCGCTGGATTGGACTCATCAGGGAGACATGGCTGCTGTGGCTCTGCTTTAGGCGTCAAATAGAGACAACCACCGTCCATAGTTGCGGGTGATCTCCACCACCAAAGGTTTAACAAGATGCAAAGCATATAAACATTCCCCAGTTTATCATGAATACCGCGTGAGAATATTCCATAAGAGGACAAACTGTCTTGGGGCTAGGTAACCGTGGTAGTGGCTAGTCTGGTAAATCGGCTATCGTCGGTGACCTATAATGAACATACTTACAATTTTCAGAAAGATCGGCTAAGAACTTTCTGAGATTTCCATAAAGAAAAAAACTTATGGGCGTTAGTAATGGCTATAACGGTAAACTTAAAACATTCGGGCATCACCCGTGACCTATAATGAAACATACCTACAAAATTTTCAGAACATCGGCCACGTACTTTCCGAGATATTCCATGAAGAAGAAAAACCGTTAGGGGCCGTTATAGCCGTTAGTAACGGCTATAAACGGGTTAAAACTAAAACATCGGGTATCATCCGTGACCCATAATGAACATACCTACATTTAACTTTTTTTAGAAAGATCGGACACGTACTTTCTGAGATTATGCCAAAAAAAGAAAAACCGTTATCGGTCGTAAAGCCTTAGTAGACGGGCATACCGGTTAAACCTAAAACATCGGGCATCATTCCAGGACCCATAATGAACCATACATACACATATTCAGAAAGATCGGCCCAAGTACTTACTGAGACATTAAACATAGAGAAGAACAAGCGTTGCCGTTAGTAACAGCTATAAGTCGGTAAGAATTAAAATGTCGGGCATCATCCCGCGCCCATATGAACATACCTACAAATTTTCAGAGATCGGCCAAGTACTTTCTGAGACATTCGATAAAGAAGGAAAAAGCGTTATGGGCCCGTTTATAGCCGTTAGTAACACTAACTTATAACGGTAACTAAAACAGTCGGGCATTCATCCGTCGCCCATAATTTGAACATACCTACAAATATTCAGAAAGATTGGCCACGTACTTCGGAGATATTCCATAAAAAAAAAAGAAACCGTTTATGGGTCGTTATAGCCATTAGTAACGGCTATAACGGTAAACTAAAACATCGGGTATCATCCGTGACCCATAATGAAAAACATGCCTACAACATTTTCAGAAAGGTCATGACTTGGAAAGATTGTGAATCTTTAAAAAAAAGGGGGGGGAGGGGGTAAGGGGGAAGAAAATGGACGAAAATGCAATAGATATAATATGAAACTCTTCACTATCTGCCATATGATCCATCGTAATACCTCCTGAAGGCATTATCTATGAGTATATTATATATATCTATATCTAATATTTGTGTTTGTGTGTGTGTTGTGTTTTTGTGTGTGGTTGTGTTTTCACATACCCTGAGATCGGGTGGTGTAAGAGAGGAGAGATGCGAGTGAGATAGACAGACCAGACAGCAGCAGACATACTAGAGGCTAGACCGAGAGAATACTTCTAACGCATTCCGTTTGTGAAAAATGTGATAGGTTTGCAGACCAGCCATTCAAAAGTTCATACATGCTCTACGCGACGTCATGGTGACGTTCAAAAACAGGAGTCCTGTCCAACGGTGCCCGTAGCTAGATTTTGTGGATAAAAAAGTGTGTCGGAACATCACTAGAGAACGTACGGAGCTACAGGAGACAAAGGACTTGTTGACAGATATTGCACAGATTCAACGCCAAAAGGACAAGTGGAAATGTGATGTTTACATCTCTCGACGGTTTGTCGAGAATATGTTTTGAAAGAGGGCCATGGAGAAGAAAGCCGCTCGAGTCGCCATGTGACACCTCGGAGCAGACTAGACGGTGTCACCCTTGGCCTGCTCCTCACCCTGCTGTTCTGGGGCAGTTTGCTTTGAGGTGCGGAGACGTCGAGCAGAACCCCGGACCAAGGACAGCCTGAGGCAGTCACGACTGGGCAGCAGTGGACGGACGAGCCTGGACAGGACCGCGACATCCCAGGGCGGTGGGCAGTCTACACCCCTCCTTCCCAGCATCCTACCCTTACTGATGTTATGGACATGTTGCAGTCTATGAAAGTCCAGAACGCCGAGACAAACAGTAAGCTTGATGAGGTGGAACGGGTGTGTGAGAGGGCTGAGAGAACAATATGTTGACTTGCAAAACAATATGACGAACTTAAAAGATAAAGTTGAAAGCCTTGAACAGGAAAATCTGAATTTGTCAAAGGAAAACTCTGATCTGCTCTCTCGTGTAGAACAGTTGGAAAAAAAGACTGACGACCTTGAGGGCAGATCTAAACGAAACAATCTCATATTTTATGGAATACCCAGGGATCAAAACGAGTCCAGTGAAGAATGTGAAGCCAACTACGTGGTGTCATTACTAATAAGTTGGATATATAGCAACTGATATAGAATTTGACAGAGTTCACCGCTTGAATGGCAGACAGGATTCCCCAATCATTGTGAGGTGCTCCTTTTTTACAAAAACAAGTTCAAATCCTTAAAGTAAAAAAGAAGCTGCAAGGAACAATGTTTTTGTTGGGGAGGACTTCTCATTCCGTGTGAGGGAAATCAGGCGCAAACTGTCACCCCATCTGAAAAAAGCCAGAAAGTGATGGGAAGAGAGCCACAATGGTTTTTGACCACCTGCTTATAGATGGCAAGAAGTACTTCCTTGGTGATGGGGACAGTTTGCGCGAGTCTAGATAGGACATTGGCCGGCCATTTTATAGATGTACTTTTTCCTCTGAAAGCAGCAAGAGAGGGAACAAAATTCCCCGAGCACCGTTTGGTGCGTTCACCTGACCCACCTGTCATTGACACACTTGAGCGCCCGCGGTGTTGACCAGGACAGTAAGGTTGTGCCATCAGGTGACAGAGTGAGCAAGCACGTGCAGCATTCGCTGCTTGCAAAAACGAAATCGTTTCTCTTTCTTGCTGTGGGAACGTAAATGGATTGTTATCAAAATTATGTGATTCTAGTTTCGTTTCTTTTGTTTGTGAATTTGATTTTGTTTGTTTAGTTGAGACATTCGTTGAGGAATGTCGGTTTGACATATTTACCGGATACAAATTGTTTTGTAAACCTGCTGTAAAATTCACGAAAAACATGGTAGACGGTCTGGAGGACTTGTTTGTTTAATAAGAAATGATCTTCTTCCTTATATCAAAAGTATCGATATGGACCATATCAATTGCTGCATCTTTTTGATTGATAAAGAGTTATTTGGGTTAGATAAAGATATTTTGTATGTTTGTACATATATACCTCCAGAGGGATCTCCTTTCTACACTCATTTTGATATTGACCATGGAATAAGTATGCTTGAAGAATGTTTAACTGACTTTCTTTTGCAGAATGACGTGCATGTTATTTTAAATGGTGATTTGAACAGTAGAACGTCTCATATCTCTCATGATTACTCTGAAGAAAATGATTTTGATCCACAATTCAATAATTTGTCTCTTGGTTTGACTCGACGATCAAATGACCATCGCTGAACAATTATGGGAAAATCATTGTTGAATATGTGCACTGCATTAGATCTGATGTGCAAAGGCGACTATGAAGGTGCTTACACATTGATATCCGATTCTGGAAGCAGTGCACGACTATTTCGTTTTTTAACGTAAACTTTTATGATATTGTATGCACTATTGTGAATTATCAGTTGTTGATCGTATTGATTCTGACCATATTGCCAGTGACAGCATGTGTTGTTTTCCGAAGGTTGCAATCTCCTGATCTCGGTGTGCAAGATGAGGATTTCCCGTCGGAGCCAGAGCCTTCAGTCCCTACCCAGCCCGATGCTATGTCTGCTAGCCTGCGTCCACACGTTCTGACAGCGCGGCCGCGGGGCCCCCCGTCCCCCAACCCTTGTTCGCGCCCCTTCTATGATCAGTGCCACGACCCCCCACCCGCCTTTTGGGCCGTTCTCCCTCTTGCTCTTTCGCACCCCCGCCCCAGCTAGCGACTAATATTCTCTTGATTCCTGGTTCGCACCTTTCCAGCGTTGCTGCGCTAGGACGGGATCCTGCCCGTATGGTCCCCGGCGGCTCAGTAGCGGATGAGAAGGAGGTCCTGCCGTCGTCGATTCTCCGACGCGAACTCGCTGCCTTTTCGCCCCCTGAAAAAACCGTCACAGCAGCTGGTCCTGCTGGTATTATTGCAGCGTTTGCTAGCCCGCATTTCACCCGCTCACCGAGTCCTTTTTTCGTCCGTCCCATTCTTAAAGCCGTGTGGTTGATAACGGTTGAGAATCCCTGACAGTGGTGCCTGCATCTTTATTCACCCTCTTTTCAGTCAAGGTGCTTCTCATACTCCGAACCCACCCTACAGTCCTACGCCGCGGATTATGTTGAGCGGTGTTGGCGGAAAGTATTTGGTATCGTCAACCCCCGGTTGCCCCGCCGGGGTGGCAGCAGCCCGACCCTCACAGGTGGTGTGACCACGCCGGCTTTCAGAGGCGGCTCTCCCCCGTCGCCCCCTGTTTTCTATACTCGTTCCCTGCGCCGAGTGTTGTACTCCGCCGGCCCTTTTCTGTGCATTTAATTGCTTGCACGCGAAACAGGCTGCCGCGATTAACGAATCTCCTGTGGCCCGTCCTCTTTCAGACCGGACGTCACCGGTAAATCGCTAAGTGCATTAGAGAAAAGCACGGAGACAATGAGTTCACGCTCGAGTTCGCGTTTTTCTCTGCCCACCCGATAATTGCCGTCCACTATGTTTACGACAGGGAGCTGCGATTGCAGTCCGTTCTTGTCGCTGTGATCATTAGATGAAATTAGCGGTGAAGTAAATTACACTGGAAGGGACGTAGTGTCCGCTTTTTTTTTTTTTCGCTGAGAGTTGCATTTGAAATTGGATTTCTGTCTGTTGTTGGCCGCTGAGGGCGTTTTGAGGCTGAAACCCAGTTGCAGGTTTGCCGACTCAAGCGCATCTGTTTAAGCCGTCCCGCAAATCGTCTTCCCCTTAAGTTCTAGTGCTACGAGCACTATCTAGTATTTAGGAAGGTGAATTGAGTGGAGAGGAAGATGCAAGATACTGGCGTAGAGTGACTTTGCCTGATCGTAAATGCGAATAAACTTAGGAATATTCCTTCTCCCCGCGAACGTTTAGCTTTGACCTCTTCATGCCACCTCCCTTCCGAGCATCTCAAAAGGGTTCTGTAGTTTATCTCTGTTTGGACAAAGGTTGTGCTGTTGGTTAACTAACACTTCTTTAATTTGTTATGCAACGGTTGATTCTCAGATGCGCCAATGGATGCCGTTGGCTCTTCATTGTGGGGTCTAGATACTGCTTATTCACGTGAATCAGTCCTTTTATTTGCTTTGTCCGGAAACATTTAGGGGGGACTGTACGACCCCGTAATGATCTTATTGTTGGTGACACCGTCATCCTCTCTCTTTCTATATCCGTCTGATGTTCCTTGTGATCGTTCCGGCTTTCTTAACGTTGCCCAGAATGGAGAGTTCCCTGGATTCCACGTCACGCGTGAAGGTGAATGTTGTATTACTGCTTCAGGGGAGACGAGGTCTCACCACTGTGGCCAAAAGTTCGCGATGTTTTTTTGGTTTTAACTAGGCTTGGTTGTGGGGCCAGTCAGGCGGTGCGGCAAGTTAAGATTTGTTCTGTTGCGATCCGACCAAAGGGCATTACGTAGCGGGTGGCAAGAACCTGGTCGCTAAGATCCAAATAGTTATAGATTCACCTTGGTAATAGACCTTTTTGCGTGATCACCGGTATTAACCCCTTCCGATACATTGGAGATGCGCGATAAGCATCTTTAACGTATATACACTATATCGGTCTGAGATTTTTGTCAGGCGAGGTACTCGATAGAGTCGTTATAAAATGTTGTAGGTCACGACTTCAGTTGTCCTTATGCCGAGAGTCAAGGCAAATGAGGTGCGTTTTGGCGCATGTTGCCGAGGACACTCAGGGTACGTGAAAGGTAATGAAGCAGAAATATATAGACATCTTATGTTAATTGGTTGTTGATGCGATCGACAAACCGAGAGCTGACGCAAGCATTTCTTTGTTTGTATAAAGGCTTTTTAAACTAAGGTGTAATGGATGTGAAGTCTACGCATTGTGAAACTTGAATATCATCATGTATGCAGTTTAACCGTTGTATATCCTAATCCGTTAAATGTCGAACAGTTCCCCGATCATGATGGGGCTAGAGGCGACTAATATGGGATAACCAAGCTAGTCTTGAAGTCTTGAGTCCTCTCTCTCTCTCCTCTAGTCGTCTATCTTCTTGAGCTGAGATGATGACCTGGCTGACTGACGTGCAGACGGACTACATTTTATATATCGGTGAGTTTGTAAGGTGAAAGTCCTACGTAAAGTCATGTCCATCTCCTCTGATGGGCTGAAGCTTTATATAATAATACATCTTGAGTCGTTCACTCCTCTTCTCTCTCTCGTCTCAGTCCTCTATCTCTTCTGTGCCTACCACCAAAGGCTGGTGTGTTTGGTTTTACAATAGTTCAGAAAATCCTACGCAATGTGCAGGATGGCCGGGTGTAGTTTTACATCAAAACACTGGACCTGGTAGTATTGCCATGGGGGGAACACAGGAAAAACCAGGGAGCTGTTGAAGGTTCATTTTTTTTTCCGATGCGCCATCCCACAGTCTCATGAAGCGGATCTACGACCGCGCCTCGCCATTCCCTGGATCTCGATCCCGCCGACCGCTTAGAACTCAACAGCATATACGCCGAACTCCAGACCCGATACAAAAAGTGAGGAGAGGAGAAGGGAAGCCATGTCTTGGGCTTGAATTATGCGCGCCTTCACCTTGCGAGACTGCATTACCGTGTTTGGACCCGGCCATACCTGTATCACGGGAAATGCGACCCCTTGAAGGCTGTCAACGCTTAAGAAAAGCCTGGATGACAGCTTGTCGATTCGAGAGTGATACGAAATGTAAAGCATCATCGCTCCCCCGTGATCAAAGACAGTGTATTACATGTAGCCACTTCAGCGTCAACATTAGAAGCTACGCCGCCCATCCCCCTTTAACTGTGACGTCGCCAGCACCACACCAAAGCTCCAAAGCATACCGATGCAATGAGGGTTTCACACTCTACGGTCATAGCAAGAAGTGAGGGACACACTCATACAGGGACTTTTTAAATGGCAGAAACTTGACGGGATGTATTTCGTCCTTTCCCAATTTTTGGTCGCGTTTGACCGTAAGGGTAGACCTGTTAAAACCCGTGCATGTTTATGACAGTACTCACCGCGATTCGTGTCAGTAGGTGAGGCTACTATTCTTCAGGTTCAGCAGAGCTCCGGACAAGAACTTTTCAGAGGGCTGAAGGGAGACTGGAGAGAGAGGCAGGTGGTCCTCGGTTCGTTCATGTTTCATTTCCCCATGTCGTTTTACTCCCCTTTCCTCCCTTTCTATTACCTCCATGTCGTTTGTTTGGTTTGCAGCCGGTGTTCCAGCGCAGTGTCGGTTCTCTAGCCCTCCTCTTTACTTTTCGTAGTTTGCTGATGTTTTAACATCCTTTTTTTGTTTGTCACCCTACACATTGAGTTTTGTTGGTTCCTCGCCTATCCCACCCTCTTCCTCATTTTTGTTGTTGTGTTTTCTCTTCTTTCTGTCTCTGCCGCGGTGGCGCGTGATTTAGTGTGTATCTTCCTCTTCTTCTTTCCCTCCCCCTCTTGTTTTTTTTTTATTTTTGGCCGACGTCCGGTGTCACGGACTACGTACCCAGCTCGCTTCGCGCGCGGTTGTTTCATTTTTGGTCAGTG
>JADBJO010020906.1:25000-30521 GCA_016801955.1 Conus betulinus | reverse complement strand
TTCCCCCCCCCCCAACACCAAACCCCCCACCCCTTGCTTAAGACCTGAGGAGGCATGTTCTCCCTGGTGTGAGTTTGTGGTTCTCGGGACTGAGAGCCGTGTCCTTTCCCTTTCCCTTCCGCCCCCCCCCCTGGCCCCCCGTCCGTCCCCCCACCTATCCTTTTGAGTGACACTCCACTTTTTCAACAGAAACAAAGGCATCCCGTGACAGTCGCGTCTTTTCCATGGCCTGTTTTTTTTTTTTGGGTTTTTTTTTTTTTTTTGGTTTTTTCTTTTTAAAACTAATTTTGTATTGACGGTGGTTTTTGATTTTAAAAGAGTTCTGTACATTGAGAACTACCCTTTTTTCCAGTCCAGACTACTAATGTTCTTCCCTCTGGTGGGCAAACAACGTTTTCCCCATCAGGAACTGATAAGTTCACAAACCTTTAAAAGATAACGATTAACAGATTTTTTTTTTTTTTTGTATTTTTTTTATACAACATACCGCCCCGCTCCCTTGCCCCTCCCCCTCTCTCTATACCTTAAAAATTCATTTTGGTGTATATTTGTGGATTGCAGTGTCCCCAGCCTAACTGTTCCCCCCACCCCCCAACCCCCCCCCCCACCTCATCCCCACCTCCCACCCCACTCCTACTCATCCGCCCCCCCCCCCCCCACCCACACCCCAGGGCTGTTCCCTCGGACAGTTCGGTCAGTCTATCTATCCAGAGGGACAACGCTGACTGACTGGTCCATCCTTTTTCCACAGTTTGGGTTAGCTCGTCTGCTCTCCCCACTCCTCCGCCTCTCATCCAGACTGCCCCCCTCGCCCGTCGAACAACTGCACGTCCACACCCCAAACTGCCCCCCCCCCTCCCCCCCCCTGTATCTGAAGTATCCCCAGTGTGCCAACAAGTGTCCCCCTGTGCCCAAGTGACCCCCGGCCCATAGAGCCCCTGTGGCCCATAGTCGTCCCCGGTGCCCGCCATTGGTCCCCGGTACCCAAACAGTTCCCCTTCGTGCTAACGGTTCTATCGTTGCCCAAAATGGACCCTGTGACACAAAGTTGTCCCCTGTACCCACATTATTCCCCGTGCCAAAGTGTACCCACGGCAACAGATCTTGCGTTTCTGTGGCTGTCAAAGAGAACACTTCCACCGACACTGACCATCGATGATCACCCACGACCGTTGTCATGGAAATGTTTACAGGAACGATTTTTTTGAAGAAAGAGAAATAAAAGAAGAAGAAGAGGTTTGCCAAGAGAAAAACCGCCCGTCAGAAGCTCCCAGTCTTAACCAAAGGAAAGATGCTGACCATCGCCATGAAACAAATTCCTGGGCGGCCGCGGCAGGAAAAAGCAATGGCTAACTGGAAGAAAGGAGACCATTGAAAGCCTTTACAACACAGTTTCAAGCGACCGTGCCTTTTTTTAGTTTTTTTGCCTTTTTTTTCTTTTTTTTGTTTTTATTTTTCCCAGAGGTGATTGGAACCAGGCGCAGAGCATGAGGATCGTAATAAAGGAGCAGGCCGCCGTCGATGGAAATGGAATACAGGAAGCGGTATTAAAGCAACGTCTTTTCGTACCTAAGCGTCCCCGAGAAAAGAAAGAGCCGTTCTTCAGTTTGCTCCACATTGGGAATCTTTGTCACTAGCCAAGAAGCGCCCTCTCCAGCGCTAGTTATAGTACGCCAGTGAGAAAATCAGAACATCTCCAGGAAACAAGATCACGGTTCCTCATTCCGCTGACGCATCTTCATCTTCTGTCACATGCAGACACAGACAGAAAAACACCACATCAGATCTGGAAGATTAGACCCTTCCAAGCATGGAATCGCAGGTGTAGCTCAGATTACAAAACACCTAACATACTGCTCGCACGCCACGCCGCGCGCGGACGGCTTGGCGCGCAGCGCGCACAAGCCGCACACACAACACACACACATACCACGCCCACACCGACGCACGCACGAAAACACACGCACGCACGCCCACGCATCTCACTCACGGCAAGCACACACCACACACACACACAACACACAAACAACACACACACATGCGTGTGCGTGAAGGTTGTATGTGCGTGCGTACGTGGGCGTGGCAGTTGAGTGGGTGGGTGTGTGTGTTGTGTGTCCCCCGTGTGTGTGTTTTTTTGCTGTGGCTGTAGTGGGGGTGTCGGTGTAATAGAAGCCCACTTTAGAAAAGGTATGAAAAAGAGAGGGGGCCGGACAAAACAATAAACGACCACAAAATGACAACTGAAAGGAGAGAGAGAGATGAGGAGGCTGGAAAGACGTCAGTATCAGATATAGAAACATCAGTGACGAAGTTGACCATGTCCCCTTAAAGGTGTGTCCCTTTTTTGCTTCATTAGCGCATGAACAAAGGAACAAGATAGGACTCCTGATCACATTCCCGCCGTTGTTTTATCTCATATTCGAACACAGAGGAAGGTAACCCATTATGCGTATGTTTTTTGGTTGTTTGGTGTTGTTGTTGTTTTTTTTTAAATAATATTGTTGGTGTGTGGGTTCTGTGTGTGGTGATGTGCGTGGTGCGCGGCCGGGCCTCGTGCGTGTGCGTGCTTGCGTGCTGTGCGTGCAGTGAGTGTGGGGGGACGTTGCGTGTGTGTTCTGTGCTTGTGTGGTGTGTGTGGTGTGGGGTGGTTCCCCCATCTGTGTGTTGTTTTGGTTTTATATTTTTCTCCCCTCCCGCACATCTTGTCTCACATCTTTTTCCTTGATCCGGAATGGCAAATATATTGTCATGCGCTATTTATTTTCTCCTTAATCGGCGGGGGGGGGGGGAGGAGGGGGGGGAGGGGGGGAGGGGGGGGGGGGCGGGGGTTGGGGGAGGCGGGGGGGGGGGGGGGAGGGGGGTGGGGAGGAGGAGGGGCTTTTTGCGGGGGGGTGGGGGGGGTCGGCGTTCTGGAGGGTGGGGGGGGGCGGAGGGGAGGCGGAGGGGGGGAGGAGGGGGGCGGGTCGTTCGTTTGATGTGTGGGACGCGGAGGCGTGGAAAGGGCGGGTGGGCACGGGCGGGGGTGTTGGTGGAAGTGGGGGTTCTTTATGGCAGGTTTCCCGAGTTTCCTAGCAGCTGCGGAGGGCCCGTCTTCTGGCTTTGAGTGCTATGCTCCAGGGTACGAGGCACTGCGGGGGTGGAAGGGGCGTGGCCCAGCGCGGGATCGAGCGAGGACGCGAGCGCGCGACGAAGCTCGGGTGGGGGGGGGGGGGTTGTTTGGGGGGGGGGGGGGGGGGGGGGGGGCTGGGGCGGGTGGGAGAAGGGGGGGCGGACCCCCCCCTGTGGGGGGGGGGGCCGGAGGGCGGGGGGGGGGGGGAGGGCTGGGGGGACGGAGGGAAGGGGGAACGCACGCAACCGACACAGAGTGCTTCCCTTCCCTTTTGCCCCCCCCTCCTAGCCTCCCGCTTGCTGCGGGGGCCGCGAACAACAGCCACCCCCGATCGCCCCACCCAATTGCGTTCGCTAGCCTCGCGTATTACCCTTCCTAGCCTAGCCAGTAGATCAGTCGGATGTTGTTGATCTCACCACAGCCCCCGCTCTTGTGGGCTTGGGCCAGGTTTCCGCTCCCTATATCCTCCCCCAATCAAAATTTTCGTGTTCCTTTTCCCACCGTGTCTGAAATCCCTCCGTCAGGCCAATATGCCACCGACACTCAACGACGCACAACTCACGCCGCGTGTCGACCCTCTAGGTCTTTCTTCACGGCCAAGATCACCCCAACACCAGGGCCACCGCAGCGAAGAAAAGAAAGAACGCGCAGCACTCCTTATGGTGTCACATCCGGCGTCGTCCGGCGTTAAGTACGCTGGGCGTTTTTTTTCCGTTTTGAATCACAACAATTGGTGTTTGTAGCTTGTCGATGACTCAATTGTGTGTGCATATTGAGACCCATATCAATTAGCTACCATATAAAGCCGGATGACTTGAGTGCTGTGGCGTTGCGTCTTCTGCATTCATCGTGTACGCGAGCATGAGTCACGATTGGTCCCTAGGCTCCGGCCCCGATTCTCGAAGCCCACACCAATAACCACTTGTCGCCTCATTGGGGACTTGCACCTGTGATCTTCGATGCTAACCACTTGAACCACGGGGGGGTTATTGTACTATGAAATCTATTTAGCTGTGCACGGAATGTTGTGGTGCGATCCATTCGCGCTCGGTGGCACACATTATAAAAACCCAGAAGGGATTAGGGGAGGATCGCAGAAACGTCCTCCGCAGCAACGGAGATTGATCCCTGGATCCGTTTCCGTTGAATGAGCATGTGCAACCTTAATCGAACCAAAACCAAACGGAGTGGCGTGTGCCATGGGTAGTGCCACCCCTTTCCCATGAACTCTTAAATCTAGTGGGTGCAGCCATTTTGCCGCCGTTTGGCCATCTGATTTTCGGATGTGATCTTTTTTTCTTTTTTCTTTTTTTTTTCTCTTTAATTCGGAATATATTCCGCGAGGTTCGTTTTCTGGCGATTCGACCTGTATTTCCGGAAAATTCACGTGGACGGGATCCTTGGTATTCCCCCCTTTACTTCAGACTCGCACCGACAGTCCTGGATTAGAACCTTTATTTCAGACTCGGGACAGGCAACGTACGCGGATCCCTGGCTTCCATTCGACGTAGTTCTTTAGACTCGACGGCATTGGAGGATCCTGCCATTCGGCCACTCTTATTTCGGAAACACTGCGACGGATCTGGAGTTCGCCCTTTATGTTCGACTCGCAGTACAGACCTGGATTCGCCTCTTTCGGACACCGGTTTGGAAGGCCTTTATTCGTTCCCCTCTTTACTTCTGACTCGCAATAGACATATCCGGGATTTAGGATTTGCCCCTTTCATCCGGTACCTGTAGGGGACCATGATTGCCCTGTAATTTTGGAACTGGGGGGAAGGGAAGTGCGATTGCCGGCGTTAAAGTTAGAATGCTCTAGGGACTCAGGAGTTCCCCTCATAATTTGGAACTGTGGGGGAATTCTGGATTTGCCCATTAATTGAAACTGCAGGGAAAAGTCCGGATTTCCCCTTTCCTTGGAACAACTGTGGAGTTTGATTTGCCCTTCTTTAATTTGGAAAACTGCACGGGGAAATTCAGGATTTTGCCCCTTATTCAGAACCCGACGCGGGCGGGATCCCGGATTTGCCCTTTAATTTGGAAACTGGGGAGGGAATTCAGGATTTGCCATTTAATTCAGAACTGCTAGGGAATTCAGGAGAACCACGCGGGGGGATCCAGGATTGGAATGTGGAACACTGTGGGGGATTCAGGATTTTGCCTCTTAATTTGAAACCACGCAGGGAATTCCAGGATTTGCCTTTAATTTGAAAAACTGCAAGGGAATTCATGATTCGCCCTTGAATTTGGAACTGTGAGGAATTCAGGATTTTGCCCTTAATTCAGAACCACGCTGGATCCAGGGATTTGCCCTTTAATTGGAATTGTGAGGGAATTCAGGGAATTTTGCCCTTTAATTCAGAACCACGCGCGGGATCCAGGATTGCCCTTTAATTTTGGAACTGCAAAGGA
>JADBJO010020906.1:7500-20000 GCA_016801955.1 Conus betulinus | reverse complement strand
GCGATCGTGGGCTTCCTTCCTTTTTGCTCAATTACGTATGCACCCGCGAGCGCGCCCTCTGGATTGAATCACGTGATCACCAGTGAATGGTGGACTGCTGTTTGGGTGTGGGGCAACATCTCATGTTATCGTCGCTGTCGCCTGGCGCTCATCGCTGTCATCATGCCGCTGTTTGGCAAAAAGCACGATTCGGATAAGAAACATAAGGATGGAGACGTGCGCAAGAGATATGAATTTAAAGATACGTTGGGAACGTAAGTATAGTTTTAAATAATTCAGTTTGATTTTGCCCAGTTGTGCTCGTGGAGGGAGCGAGCGACTGAGCTTTCACATTCATTTTCTGTTTCATGTGTGTCGCTGTTAGCTCGATCTCTCCTACAATGAAAATGGAGAAGATCGTTGACATTTTTCTGGTGTAATTTTTGTATTCGAATTTTGATCAAATTGTGCTGTAGTCTCAGTTATATTTTGTCAGTTTATGATTGATCCTGAACAACAATAATCTTGAGCTGCGAGAGCGTAGCAGACGATTGTCCTCCGCAAAAAAAAAGTCGTCTGCGATGTTCCCGTAGTCGTTCGTTTGTTCAGGAAAAGTCGCACTTTCAAGATTGTTAATAACCCCGCCTCATGGTCGATGTTGCAACACTCGGAAACGTAAAATTACTAGATTTTGCCAGATAAAAACCCAAAGGCATAGAGAGAGAGAAAACATACCGTAATTGGGAAATCTTCAATCGCACATGAGGCGATAAGTCGGTAAGGTTTGCAGTTAGTAATAGTAGGCATACATTAGGATTCACTATTATTAGCATTCACGGTTGCGTTTTCCCCATACATTTTCAGACCATTGGCCGATCGCTCATTCTGAACATCCACAGATGTTTATAGCTTTATTAGACTATGATGTAAACAAGAAATTCACAACCAGACGTTAAGAGGCAAATGAAACTGATCGGTTGGGTTGGAAAAAAAAACGTATCAGCAGCATGTTAGTGTAAATTCTATAATTCTAAAAAATGTTATATGATACAAAGAAAAGTAAAACTAATTTAGTCCTGAATAACAAACATAGGAAAGCAGGCTTTGAGGAGATGAGCCAACCAACCGAATTTGAATATATGTCTGAAAGTAAAATGTAGATATCTAGTAGATAGGAAGGGGGGGGGGGGGGGGGGGGGGGGGGGGTCTTCTTCTTAAATCAGCTGTTGGTGTCATCTCCCTGTGTCAATGGTGATAAAAGGTATAATTTCTTTGTATGATTGTGTTGAAATATGTTGTTGCAAAGGCTAATTTTAAAGACAGTGTATGAGTCCCTGAGTCTTCTGTGTGTGTGTGTGTGTGTGTATGTGTGTGTTGTTTGTTTGCTTGCTTATTTGCAAGCTTATGTATATTCATGCATTTAAAGACAAGTGTGTGTGTGTGTGGGCGGGTTACAGTATAGTTGTAAATGATACTTGATCATCCACAAAAAAAAAAATTTAAGGAAAAAAAAAAAAGGGGGGGGGGGGGGGGGGGAGGGGGCAATGGGTGGTTGTGGTTTGTATGGTACGATGGTTTGTATGGAGTGATGTATTAGTCCATCCACCTTGTTTTGACCCATTCTTTGTGCTGGTGGCAACCACTGTTAGCCGTCATTATTTTATTCTGACAGATGTCATGCTATTTTTATGCCATCTGATGGTAGAGTGTGATGATTGAGTAGTCCAGACGGCAAAAAAACAAGGAGAAAGACAAAGGTACTGTATCCATAAGCCAGTGAATTATGAAATGAGGTTGGGGACTCTGGAGATGATGTCTTGTAATTTTTTTTCAAAGGAAAAAAAATTAAGCAACAACCATGCATGCCATGAGCTTGCTGTCCATCTACTGACCTAGGCTTTCTCTCCATACATAGTCTGGTTGTTCCTCAAATATGAAGACAAGGTGATGAATGCAATTAGGTGATCGTTGATAGTGTGTATTCCACATGTACTTATTGTGATTAATGTGAATTGTGACTGAAATATCCCCTTTAGCGAAGAATTGCAGTTTCTGTTTTCTGAATTGAAGTTGAATAGTACAATAAAAAGAAACCTGTACTTGCAGAATTAATATAACCATCTGCCATCATAGTATTCTGTACTTTTGTAATTTTAATCAAGTTTATCAATTATAATTTATATTTAGTACATTTCCATGACTAACATAATGTCAATAGATGAGTATTTTAAAGGATGACTTGCTTAAATGTGCTATTTCAGTTTGTGCGTAGCTCTGTTTTCAACTGGCTTGCATTGCTGATGTGGCCTGTTTGGTGGGCAGGGCCAAAAGCAACGTGACTTGATGTCATTTGGCTGCATATATATTGTGCATAAGATCACAATTTACATTCACTTTATAAAACTCCAGTTTCAAATTTCTTTTGTGTACTTAGCCCCTAACCCAACCCCCTCCCAAATAGTTGTGTTTAAGGTAAGTGTAATATGGCTCCTAAAAATAGGATAGGATAGAAAGGTATGATGAAAGTGTGGTGTGTGTGTGTGTGTGTGTGTGTGTGTGTGTGTTGTGTGTGTGTGTGTGTGTTGCACGCATCAGTGGGGTCATTGGAAATGACTACTTTCTTTTTTTGTGCTCTAGTTATGTTAATAATAACAGTACCAAACAGCCACAACTGCAGATAATGAGTATTTTTTTTACGTCCTTTAGGTCCAGTGTATCAGTCAGCCTGTAGATATGTAGTATCCCAATTAATGTTTTTAATGCTTAGCATGTTCTGCATTATCAGTTATTATCTACAGAATGTGTGTGTGTGTGTGCGCTCGCACGTGTGTGTGTGTATGTGTGTGGTGTGTGTGTGTGTTTGTGTATGTGTGTTTGTGTGTGTGTGTGTGTGTGTGTAAGTTGTCTCGTGATAATCCACAAGCAATGTTTTTTTAGTTTGGGAAAGGGGGAAATATTTTTCATTTTTTAAGTAAAAGATATTGAAGATAGATCTGGTTTCAAGATCTTGGGGGCATGTTTTTGACATGGCAATTCTATAACAGCTCTGATATGGCGCCTTGAAATTGAATGGGCTACAAATAAACATGAATGGAAAAAATTTGATTGAAAGTGAGAGTGTAATAATGTGTGTGTGTGTGTGTATTTGTTTTGTGTATCCATACAAGTACATATCCATTCCGGTTCCGATCATTTTGTGATGATGATATGATGCCAAAATCAGATTTTAAATCTTCTGCTTTGATTGTATAATTTTCATGAATACTTAAGATTTAATTCATCACTCTATGTATCTCCTGAACAGGAATTAACCAAAAACATGGTGTGAATTATAATGTTTTAAGACTACATTTATGATTTATTAGTCACCAATTATATTCTGGGTGCTTTCGTCACTTGCACCAGATAATAGGGCTTTAATTCACGTAGATCTTGTATGGGATTGGTAAGGAACCATGTTTTACAGGTAGTTTCTAGTTTTAAGTTCAGTCTGCTTTAATTTTGTCTTGGTGATCTTTCCTTGGCAGGAGAAAAGGCTAAAGTGCTCATTGATCAGATGCATTGATTTGATGAATTGAGTGCCTGATCTTTTAATGAAATGAAATCCATGTCATCTCATCACAAAGAGATTTCAATCATAGTTGTCATTATCCAGAATGTTGAATTTTCATTTTGAATATCTTTGGTGCAGATCTGGTTATGAAAAAAGTCACCTGGACCGTCCGACACTCATTTGAAAATATACCATATTTAGTCAAAATCCAAATCCATCCTGTATCACTTCATAGGAGACAAATTATAGAAGTGTGCTCTGCAAGTGTGTATCATGAACTGTGGGTTGATATGAAAGTATATGAAAGTGTATGTGTATATGCATTTGTATGCATGCATATTTTGGCACACACATGGCGAGTGTGTGTATGTTTATGTGTATGTGTGTATAGTAGTAGCAGTAGTAGTTGTAGTAGTCGTAGTAAAAGAGAGAACGATAATGTTGAACTTCAGATGCAGAAATTGAAGTGAGAGAGAGTGAGAGAGATAGAGAGGGAGAGCATGTGCACTAATTGAACACTGATTGTGTGATCTATTTTTCATTACTGAAAATCAGTTGAATTGAGATCAGATCCAAAACATATTACAAAAGTATGCAGGCACATGTGTAGTGTGTTTGTAAAAATCTTAGTCATGTAGAACAGTTAGTTTTTGTTTTCTTAGCACAGTAATATTCATTTTTTGATTGTAAGCTCAACTACCCACTTTCATTTTGTGCCTTTCTCTCCCCTCCACTGCCATACTTGGGTAGATTCTCTACTAATTGTAGTCCGTTGGCACAGTCAAGGGGTATTTATTTTGTTCAGAACAGACATCAGAAGAAAGGAGAAAATTTTGATGGGGCTAAGTTTCAGATTGATTGCACCTTTGGCACTAATTTTATGTTGTCTTCAGTTTGATAGCCAAAGCTGCTTAAGTATCATGAGGTAATAACTGCTGAGGAGGAGAATAGATGCTGTATGCAAGGCATAGGTTTATGATGATTAACCATGAAAAATGAGATTGTATTTCCCGAAAGAGCTGCTGCATCAAAAGAATTAATTATCTGAATGTTCATTCACATTTTATGTTTTAGCTTTTTGTTTTCTTGTAGTGAATCTCATGAAATTTATTTCTTTGTGTTGTTATTGACCTTGTGAATGGACTCAAAAAAAGCAAAAAAAAAAAACAGAAAGACCCACTAATTTCAGTTTGTTGTCTTCTTTTCCTTCTTTTCGTTTTGAATTTGGATGTTTGTGTTTAAATGTAGTTCTTTGTGTAGTGTACTTGTTACCCACATGGTTGATGAATGCTTGTTATGAAGTACACTGGCTCAAACTAAAAAGTGACATGTAGTGATAGTATGCACACATGCACACTTTCTCTGTCCCTGTCCCTCCCTCCCTCCCTCCCTCCCTCCGTCTGTCTGTCTGTCTGTCTGTCTCTCTCTCTCTCTCTCTCTCTCTCTCTCTCTCTCTCTCTCTCTCTACACATGCTCTCTCTCTCTCTCTCTCTCTCTCTCTCTCTCTCTCTCTCTCACACACACACACACACACACACACAGAGAGATACATACATACACACACACACTTACACACGCACGCAACGCACACACACACACACACACACACACACACGCACACACACACACACACACACACACATAGACACACACACACACACACACACACACACACGCACACACACACACTCACACAAATGCACACACACACATACACACACACAAACACACACACACACACACACACAACACACACACACACACACACACACACACACACACACCACACACTTTACTTCAAGGAGCGTGTGTGTGCACACATACATCGCATGTAGGTCTTCCATAACCCATGCATCACAGACATCCGAAATATCCAAAATAATTCTGCCTTCCCTGTCCATCACAGTTTCAATACAAACCAGCAGCACACCCATCATTGAAATTAAGGATTGTGTTTGCTCAGACCTTGAGCCTGCCTGACAGAGTGACAAGTCCTTGCAAGGGCAACAGGCCACACAGTGCCAGTCTTTGATTGATTTCCTTTCCTGTCCCACACTGGCCCACTGATTTGCAATCTGTGAGTGGGTCCCAGTCACACAGGCGCTCCTTTGTAGAGTTGTTTTGACATGCTAGTTAGTGATTTTTATTGCTATGTGTTGGAAAGGGTTTCTTTTATTTAGCTTTATGTTAAAGTGTTTTTTATTGTTACATGTTAGAAGTGCTTTTCATTGCTGTATGTTATAAAGTGTTTTCATTACTTTTTTGTTGGTGGTGTTGGTGTTATTTTTCGATGTATGTTTTTGTATATTGCATGGTGATTATTTACTATGGAGTAAATTACAAACTGTAACGTTGTGATTGTTTGTTGTTGGAATCTGCTAGGGTTTTAAAACAACACAACAGACACTTCACCTCCACCTCGTCATCTCACCCACCTGTATTAAAAACACATGGGGCGTTTTGGTGGGGATTTCACACGACAAGATAAGATTTTAGGGAATGACAAAATTTCAGTCTCCAAGAATTATTTTGTATTTTGTCAGAAGGAAACACTTTGTTGCTATGCACAAAGTGTGGAGGAAAGTATACCAGCGTATTGCTACTGATTGGCTTATGTAGTGTTGGCCTCATCAATGAGTTGGTGAAAGGTTCCATCCTAAAACAAAAACGAAGTAGTGAGGAAGTTTAAGTATGCACTGTTTACTTGAAACTAGCTGTTTGAGCCAAAAATAATTCCCGTAATATCATGAATATCTTTCCTTTAGTAGTGACATCACTCAGCCTACCTTTGAAAAGAACCTGTTTGTATGTAGTGCATCCCCTTTCTAGAAACTCGACGTATGTTCACACTTTTTCAAGTTTTGATGGCTTTCCTGTGCGTGCGAACATTCCTCAGATCTTTTTGCTGCAGTGTATGTGATATCAGATTTCTGCATATGATGTACCTCAGTGTGCATATGATGTGAAACCCAAACCATGTACAGTTCTGTGATTAAATCAGAGTAGATACTCCAGCTGGGAAAGTTGCTCCTCCCTGGGGTTGTAAGACCACAGCTGAAAGACCTCCTCCCCCTCCCACTCCTCCAGTCACCACACTTCACCCCCCACCCCCACCCACCCCACCCCCCCCCCCCCCCCCACCCCCCCTTGCTAGGCTTGGACAGGGTGGGATATGACTTTATGAGTTGACAGGGAAGGAGTTTGTCATGTTGTCAGCCATGGAGGGTCCAGATCAATACTGGTGAGGGGAGGCAGAGAGTGGATGAATTTCCATAATTGCTTTGTTTGTGTGTGTGTGTGTGTGTGTGTGTGTGTGTGTGTGTGTGTGTGTGTGTGTGTGTGTTTTTTTGACTGATGGATTGTGTCCTTTGACAGATGCCCTCATTGATGATGCATTGTGATTGCTATCTGTAAATGTAGATTCAGTTGTTTCTATACCCTCTTCTGTCTGTTGGGGTTTTCTATTGTTTTTGTCTGGCTGTTTAGGTTGTCTGCTGTACTGTTGCTAGTTTTATGGAATGTATTTTTAGCAAGTTTTTCTATTTTCGGTTTTCATTTTTAGGTGTTTTGTGGTTGTTTTGGTTGTGTTTTTGATTTTTATTAATTGGATTGGTTAGTTTCAGTGGAATAATACTAGCTAAGCAAGGGCAACTGCGTCTGATATTTCAAATGTCAGTTCATATATGTCTGTTCATTTGAAGTCTGAAGTTGTTTTGCTCCAAAGCTAGGTGACAGATGATGTAAATGATTGTTAAGTTTAAGACAGGTTATGTAAATGATCAAAGTTTTGGGTGATTGTGATCCTTCAAAGGAGCAAATTCTGTGTCATACTCTAGTGTTTGTGCTGTCCAAAATGCTTTTCATTGAATATTTTTCTGCTTGTTTGGTTTGTTTTTTGCTTTTGTTTGTTTTGTGAGGACACACAAAAATTTTCACAGTTACGGTCTCTCTCTCTCTCTCTCCCTCCCTCCCTCCCTCCCTCTCTCTCTCTCTCTCTCTCTCTCTCTCTCTCTCTCTCTCTCTCTCTCTCTCTCTCTTTTTTTTTTTTTTTTTTTTTTTTTCAAGAAATATGTTTAGAGAGAGTATTTCTGCAATAACAGAATGTATCTTTAGTTTTGTTAGTCTTTGAATGGGGTTTGCAGTACTGAAAAGGGAAAATTTTTTTTTTTTTTTTTAATGACAGAAGAGGGTATGAAAACTACAATTAGAAATGGAAAAAGGTTGCGTCAGACTTTTCATGTTGTGGGGTCATTTTTTTTAGGTAAATACAAAAGTGTGTCAGGCATTTGTCTCCATGTAAGACATATTGTATTGTAATGTACTGTGCTATATTGGCGTGTATTGAACTGCACAGTATTACTTTGTTCAGCCCTGTAATTACTCAATTTGAACTGCTGGCTCCATGGAGAGTAAAGTTAATACTGCCAGTTGCACACTTGGTTTCCTTTTACTGTTCAGCATCATTCATAGGTGAGAGAATGACAGAGACAAGAAAAGTGGGTCGTTTGGGAAAGGGATGTTTATTATGTGTTGTTAAGTTTGAAGTTTAATGGGTGAGTAAAGCCACAGGTTAACTAGTTGATAATTATCTAATGTTTGTCCTGCGGAGGATCCATGCATCATTCTTGAGGGAAAGGAAAGCCAATGGAATGGAAACGCTAAATAAAGGCTGAAAAAGAGACGGATTTAAGAAAACACACACATATGCTTGTGGTTGCATGCACTTGCACACAGACTCCTGCACATATGCGCACACGCGCACACACACAGGCATGCATGCATGCAATGTGCGCGCGCACACACACACACACACACACACACACACACACACGTATACACACACTCACATACTACACTCGCATCGATGCTTTACACACAAACACACACACACAGGACACACATACAGGCGCGCGCGCGCGCGCGCGCACACCCACACACACACACACACACACACACACACACACACACACACACACACACACACACAGAGATTGGGGACAGGGAAGACAAGGGGGGGGGGGGGGGGGGGATGGAGAGAAAGAAAGAAAAGGCAGAGGGGTGTGTTTTGGTATAGAGAAGGTGGGTGGGTGGGGAAGGGAGCAGGCAAGGAGCAGGCAAGGGTGGGAGGGGGTGGAAGGAAGGAAGGAAAGAGGGAGGGGAGGGGGGGGGGGAAAGTAGGCGGAATAGGGATAGGATCCCCATTCATCACGGTGAAGGGGGATAAGTGTCAGACGGGGAAGGCTGTGGCTCTGGGTCTGGCGGGTGTCTTACTGCCCACCGCCTGCGAAGTTCTGAGGTCTTACTGCCTGTCAAAGGGGATGTTTGACCCGCGTTGACTTTGGCTGGCTGTATTGGGAAAAAGAACGTGTGTGTGCTTTGTTTTATCTGTGTTCTTCTCAACATCTTT
This sequence comes from Conus betulinus, assembly GCA_016801955.1. Lineage (NCBI taxonomy): Eukaryota > Metazoa > Mollusca > Gastropoda > Neogastropoda > Conidae > Conus > Conus betulinus. The sequence continues at coordinate 11,061 of JADBJO010020906.1, read as the reverse complement.
CTGTCTCTTGATCATTGCCTGACGCCATGCACCGTAGATTTCTTTTTTTAGAGCTTCAGAAGAAAAGAAAAAGACACTCACATATTGTCTTAAGACGCGGCGGTAAAGTTGGAGGGAGGGGGGTGGAGGGTTGTCTTGTGACATTCATCAAAGAAACATGGGGGAAAGAAATAAAGGCGATGGTTGGATGTGAAAGGGGCTAGGGTGGAAGGAAAACACGTGGGCGATCGATGTGAGTCATCTTGAAGATAGGGAAGAGCTTTTGTTTTGATTTGCTTTAACTTATACCAAACGTGAGAAAGGTGGAAATAGACTGCATCTGATCGGTGATTTTATATCGGTACAAACTGGCGCTCTTGCCTACGCCCATAGTCACTTTCCTGAAGGTTGTTTTTTTTTTGTTTTTTTTTTTTTTTTTTGCTGTCCCAACCTCAGCGCCACCTCAGGGGCAGTGTATCCACGCCGCTCATCCCGACACCCCCGTCCACAGCCACACCCCCGCCGCAGCCCCGGCACCGGCAATCCACAGGGAGCTGTCAATGTCAAGTCGTCAAGAGGCAACCCACCGGAGGAGACACTGCACTGCTGCCGAGTCACCTCGGTGGTGTTCAGTGGCGCCTGTTCTGATCTAACATACGCAGGACACCACCTACTAAGCCCCCTACTGACGACAATAATTGCTTAGTCGCGCGGAGCCGGCGTGAGTGAGCTCTCCCTCCGGAGGGCGCCACCACCACGTCCGTCCAACGATAGCACCCATGGACTCGCCGATACCGGTGACCCCGACGGAACCAAACCAAGGGCTACAGACGTGGGAGAGGACATCGAAATGAGATCACCATGAGAGCAGGGTATGAAGGGCCACATAATTTGAGACTTTTTTTTTTTTTTTAATGCTGATCGATGAGAATGAGGATGTTAAGATGATGTTACGGATTTCCATTTCGGTCTGAGACTACATGACAGGGCTGTATTCTACGCTTCCTTTCATAATATATCCCGGTGTCAACCAGGCCCGAGAGATACAGGCACCTGCAGTGTTGGTCAGCAAATTTCAGCAACACTCTCATAAACGCATCCATTAAGTGGATGGATGAAACTCGACTGTGTGGTCCCAGTCTTCCCAACCGAGTCCGCAGCAACTCAACTCTGGGTAGGAGCCGGTCGGGGCAGAAAAAAGCCACATGACTTCTGATGGGATTCGAACCCACGACCTCCCAGCCGGGAGTCCGCGACGCTAACCACTTCGCCACGGCGGCGGCTGGTTCCTGAAGTTAATTTCTCTCTCTCTCTCTCTCTCTCTCTCTCTCTCTCTCTCTCTCTCTCTCTCTGTATCAAACACACACAAACACACACACACACACACACACACACACACACACACCACACACACACACACACACACACACACACACATTCATACGTGCACAAGAGTACACACATATACGTATGCATGGATAAGAATACACACACATACACAAATGTGCGCACGCATGCATACGCGCACGCACAGGCGCGTACAAGCCCCAAAACATGCACACAAATGGACACACGTTGGCATAGAAGCAATCTCGCCGCACAGGTCTTGGAGAAAAGGGATGGCAAAGTCACACACACACACACACACACACACACACACACACACACACACACACACACACTCACACTCTCTCTCTCTCTCTCTCTCTCTCTCTCTCTCTCTCTCTCTCTCTCTCTCACACACACACACACACACACACACACACACACACACACACACACACACACACACAGAGGGGGAGGACTTTTAGAGAGAAGATGACGAAGGGAGGGCGGAAGGTGGGGAAGGGCCTGGAGGTGGAGGAGGGAGGGGGGAGATTTAAAGTCACCTCTAACAATTATAAGCGCGCGTCACTCAGGTCAGAGAAAAAAACTAATGGGGCCAGCATGTAACCAGAGGCGCCCTTGCTGTGAATTAGAAAGTTACCTCCACATATTGTGACCCACTGGTACTGAATCTGCAACGTAATATCTCGTCAGAAGTATTGCCGAGATAAGATGAGACAGTCAGTCTCTATGAATTATCTGTTTTAGATGTTTTGTTGAATTGGCGATGGTCTTTTCTGCGTATCCTACACACAGGGTGGCCCATCTAAATTCTGGAAAAAAAAAAAAAAAACAAAAAAAAAAAAAAAAAAAAAAAAAAAAAAAAAAAAAAAAAAAAAAAAAAAAAAAAAAAAAAAAAAAAAAAACAAAAAAAAAAAAAAAAAAAAAAAAAAAAACCAAATACATGAAACAAAAAGGTACATCAAAAAACGAAATAGCTCAAAGCAAGAATGAGGCGTCATGAAGTAACTGGCTCACTCTGCAGCGTTACTAAACTGAATCAGCCATATTACATATACACAACAAATCAAAGTGCAAGTAATGCTTATTTTCAATAAATAGAATGAAACGGACAGGTAAATTCTCGACAAACATGTCTTCTTCAGGTTAACAAAACAAACGAACAAACAAACAACAAAAAAACAAAATAAAGAAGGGGGAAGTACACATACACAATTTCCAGTACAGTACAAAATCAGCAATGAAAAAAAAAAGGTCATACAGACTTGTCTCTTCCGTGTTATTTACTAAAATGAACGTGCATCCTTAGTTCATGTATATATGTAATTGGGCATATAGATATATAATAAACACATAGGCAGTTTGGAAAGTTATACGCTAGAAAGAAAGAGAACATGGGTGCGTCCTTAAGAACGTGTTTGAGGAAATCACAGCCATTTCACCTTTATTTCATTTCATCGTTAGTCCATTTCCTTCTGCTTGAAGATGACTCTTCCAGTATCAGACCAATAGAAGTTAAGTCCATTTCCTTCTGCTTGAAGATGACTCTTACAGTATCAGACCAATAGAAGTTGATCAAATCTGAGTGAATGTAGACGTGATAACATTAGGAATAGAAAAGGGGTCTGTCGGCTGTTTGGGCAGGAAGGACGAAGCGTTGGGGATAGAGGAGGGTGAAAAAGGAGTGGCTTTCAAGTACAGGAGAAAAAGAGTTCCCTGTGCCGCTCTCGGAAGTAGCCAATGGTTACAGTTCTGATGGGAGAGGGGGAGCGCTAAGACACACAACGCCGTCAGCAAGGTACTATCATGTACCTTGATCAACCTGCCACTGACAAAGGAAGGCAGCGGAGTGTGAAGAACGTTTTCATCGACAGTGAAAGACGAGCCGACGGCGCTCCCTGACCTAGTAATGCTGTCCACAAGGTGAACATGTGAGAGAGGAGAGGGGGGGGGGGGGGGGGGGGGGGGGGGGGGGGGGGGGGGCTTGGAGAACTGGATGGATGTACGTGGGAGAAGAAGTAAAAAATCGCCGATGCTTTGGAGAATCATGATGATTGAGAATGCTGTCGTCGTCGTCCCTTATTATATCCCTGTGTCATGCCCCCTCCCTCCCCCTCCCCCTTCTCTCTTTCTTTCTCTGCCAGTCGTCTCTCTCTCTCTCTCTCTCTCTCTCTCTGTCTCTCTCTCTCTCCCCGACCCCCACCCCCTTTCACACACACGCACACGCGCGCGCGC
>JADBJO010020905.1:5000-30521 GCA_016801955.1 Conus betulinus | reverse complement strand
CGGTTCACAGAATCAAATGCCTTTTTAAAGTCTACGAAAGCCACATAAAGTTTACTGTTTTGTAGAAGATATTTCTGCACCATCGCATATAATGTAAAAATATGGTCCACAGTACTATAGTTTCTCCTAAAGCCTGCCTGTTCTTCTATTATCTTTTCTTCATTTCCAGACCACACAGTTAATCTTCTGTTTAATATGTACGTATATATCTTACTAACAATACTTGTTAAAGCTATTCCTCTGTAATTGTCTGGCGTATTTATGTCTCCCTTTTTATGGATTGGAACAATGATTGATTTTGACCATTCTTCTGGGAAAACTCTTTTTTCAAAAATAATACTAAACAAAGCTACAATGAAATCAAGTAGAGCTGAATTTTGCATTTTTAAACATTTCGCTAACAATTTATCTGGCCCGGCACTCTTTCCATGTTTTAACTTATGTATACCACTAATAACTTCTTGTCTGGTAATAGGGTCATTAAATAATGGCTCTTCGACTTCATCAATGAAGTCAGCTGATTCCATGTCTTCCTGATCATGACTAACAAAGTTGTTAAACACATCAAAAAAGTGATCATACCACTGCTGACAACTGAGTTCATTGTATACGATACTTTTCTTATTTATTGTTCTTATGGTTGACCAAAACTGTTTCGGGTTGTTTGTTGACTGTTTCAATTCATTAATTTTGTTTTCATCCCATTTCTTCTTTTTTTTTTTTTTGCTTGTTGGAGGTCAGAGTACACTTTTCTTTCTTTAACAAAGGCCTCCTTTTGTGCTGTTCTGTATTCTACTGATTTAGCTCTCCGAAAACTTTGTAACAGTCTCTTCACTGCCTTTTTTTATGTTTACATTCACCATCAAACCAGTCATTTTTCTCATTACTCCCCACTGTTCTCACCATACATGCTGCTGCACTATTCATAACATTGGTAAATATTTCTACAGCATTACTGATATTTCTATTAAGATTCTTATATGCACGATTCAAACACTCTATAAATGCTTCAGAATCAAGTTCATGTTGGTAAGTTTCAACAAAATCATCTGACCATATAATCTTTTTTTTCTTTATGAGTCCCTGTTGGCATATGTGGCTTATCATTTGCTGGTAGACTTTTGTTCCAAAACAGTTTCAACTGGTAGATGTGAAGAATACAGACTATCACCAACATGTAAATTACATAAGTTTTTAACAATTCATCAGACACTATAAAATAATCAATTACACTGCACCCTTGAGATGAAACAAAAGTAAATTCACCATCAACATCCTTGTCAACAGATCCATTAACAATAACTAAATCAAACAAATAGCAAAATTCCAGTAGAGATTTTCCAAAATTGTTAATGATACTATCTTTAGAACAGCGTGTCGCACCCACTCTATCTTCATCCTCACAATCCTCTGCTGGCACATAATTTCTCATATCTTCCTCTCTCACTTGCTCACACCCTGCTCTGGCATTCATGTCACCACATACCATAATATACACATCATCAGTATTTACACACTGTAATACATTTTCTTCAAGTATATGAATACCATTTTTTAAATATGTATGATTATATGCTGGTCCTCCTTCAGGAACAATATAGCAAGAGATGGCAACCATGTCTTTATCAATATTCAACAAGTCTTTTTTTTTTAATTCTAACTACAATAGCATTATCACATTCCAGTTTTACTTCTTCCATATAATCTGAAAAACATTTTTAACAAGGAAGAGGACACCTCCTGAACTGCGATCTTGGGATGAAAGTTTTTTGGCAGGAGCACTGAATTTAACATAATTATGGAATATATTGTTCAAATCAAATGAGCTGTCAAGAAAGGTCTCTGTTAAGCACACAAAATCGTACGACGTGACAAATTTAACAAAAGAAACATCATTCAATTTTACACACAAGTTTTCAACATTATAATTTAAAAAAGAGAAACCAGATGTCTGACTGTCCGCTTCGCGTCATTTGTTGCACGAGCGAAGATTTCTGCCTGTCACACAGCTCTTCCTACTGTCACCAGCACGCAAATAACCGTGCAAACCTGTTTGACTCTGATCTGTTGGGCCCACCTCTCCGTGCAGCACGAGACTGACTGCCACTGTTACCGACGTCACTCAGGCGAGAAGTCGACCCTGACCCTGCGTCGACACGGTCGCCACGGTGTGCTGCTGGACGCTGATTGGAAGAGCCGGTCACGTGACCACCACCAGGGGAATCCCCGTCATGGTTGCGGTCGCCGTGTTGACCCCTTTTCTGCTGTCAGGTGACGCGAGGTTTCCCGGTGATCCCCGGGCATGGAGGGGGCTGGCACGGTTGGCGTGGTCATCATCGTCGGTGGTGTGTCCGTCGTAGTCACCGTGCTCCTCGCAGCTGCCGTCACCTCTGCGTACGTCCTTGGGTCAGGCCTCTTTGGTCAATGGTCATCTTCCCCCTGACGAAGTAGGCTGACTTGCCCTCCCTTCTGGCCTGTGCCGCAATGTCAGCCTGCCTTCGTGTCAAGTCGTTGGCAACACGAACACCTTCTTCTTGTAGCTTCCCCCTGTACTCTTTGTCAGTTAGAATGTTCATTTTGTTCTTCCAGTTTTTTAATTTCACGATCATTGGTCTCGGTTCATTATTCCTAGCCTGTCCCACACGATGTGCACGTACAGTATCATCTTCTGTCCATGTCTTGTCCCCCTCTACACTGTTCAAAGCTGTTATCACAGAAGCGGCACACATGTTATAATCTTCTTTCTCAGTTATTTGGGGAATTCCGAAGAATCTCAGGTTATCACGCCTAGAAAAACTTTCCAGCCTGTCGATTTCCGTTTCCATGTGGTTAACATTTCCTCTAAGATTCTGCACCATCTCAGAAAGTTTTCTAGTTTCTTCTTTGGCAGTTTTTGTTTCAATGCTCAGCTCGTATATTTCTGTCATGAGATCTGATATTCTTGCCAACAATCTGATATTTTCTTGTTCCAGATTATCACATCTCTGAGTTATTTCCGAGCATGTCTGCTTCACTTTACCAAGTTCATTTTTAATTTCACTCAAGTCTTCTCTGATTGCCATGTTTTGCTCTTTTTGCTGGTCACCCTGCTGCTTTATTTGCGTCCAGGATCTGTTTAGCATAGACGGGAGGAAAACATGACCCACCTTCGCTGTCAATGTGACGTGCACATTTTCACAGTTCTCTTCACGATGATCAGGTCCTGGGTTTTGCTCCACATCGCCGCTGAGAAGAAGGCGACGGGCACACAGAACGGCGTTGACAGCACACAACACAAGAAAGGCTGGTACAGAGGGAAATGTTTGGTACTGACCGACTTCACTTGCAAGACTAGCGCAGTTGAAGAAATCAGGACATGTTCCCTTCTGCACAACGAAAACAGATGCAAGTTCCACAAATGAAGCGCTGTGAAGGTTGCTGTATACACAGTGGATAGAGGCCATCGCAAAGCACAGTACAATCCAAGTGGCGAGAACGTCACACACTGTCACATCTGTTGTGCACTTCTTAACCTTGCTGTCTGCACGCAGATAACATGGCCGACTGTTCACCGTGTTTACCAAGGCACGGAAAAGTCTAATTCGTGTCCTCCACTGGTTCAAATCAATCATTCTTCCCACCGCACTTCGGAACAAGGTTGTATATAAAGCACTGACAGCACAGAATTGTTTCAACAATCTGTACTTAACTTTTCATGGAGAAAATAATGACAGAGCTAAAGCAAAAGCTGCTCACTTGTCGCCATCTTGTCCTTGAGAAAGAGAGAGAGAGAGAGAGAGAGAGAGAGAGAGAGAGAGTCTGTAAAAGTAACCATTCACATATGTATCGAAATAGGGGAATGCAAAATTTTCAAAGTGGATCTTGGTATCCCCACCATTGTTCACAGAATTGAGAATATGTACCCACTAAACGAATGCATAGATTTAAGGTCAGAATATCTGTTTTTCATAACACAAGGGAAACCTTGCACACTGGGTACATCCTTTGCCATTTTTGATTTTAATTACATAGAATTTTATTAAAATGTAACTAAGTCCAAAATCTGTTTTAGCACCATCTTTATATCCAAACAGAATTAGTTTTTCAGATGGCTGAATTTTCACAGTGTTCACATTTTGTGGACAAAACATGTATTAGATCAAGCCAGAAGTTCTGTACAATTGTACGTTTCCATAGCAGATGTTGGATGGTTTGAATTTCTTTCTGGCAAAAATTACAAATTGGGTCTTCAACAAACTTGCAGTTGTTGAAATATTTTTTGTTGGCAAAAGACGATGTAATATGTGCAGCTGAAACCATTTCAGTTTTGTGTCATGAAAAAAATGTTTACAATATTTAAAAATCTTGAACCACTTCAAATTTTCAGAACTAAGGTTCCATTTTAGAACTGCTGCAGGCAACACATCAGATTTCAAAAGGAGTCCCTGTATGCTCTTGCTTTCCAAATTTTCGTTTCTATAACCAGATTTCTGTCTACCAACTGAATATTACATTTCCGTTGATGCTCAGTGATAGCATTAATAATACCTGTATATAAAAGAAAACTAGTTCTGTTCATGTTTGGATGAAGATCTCGAAATTCATGAAAGGTATAGAATCTGTTATTAGTAACACTTTGTAAATGGTGAATAAACAAGATGTTCTCATCAACCCATTCCTTTACAAATGCAACATGTCTACCTCTTATTATGTGTTTGTTGTAGTAAATACATTCAGCCAGAAAACTCTACAGGGTTCAGGAGAAGGCATTTTGCATACAAATTCTTGATATGTTTTCGTACATCTGTCCAAAATAGGTTCTTACATGACCTCAAACAAAACATGCACATATTCCTCGCCTAGTTTTGGCAGGTTCACAAAGTTGGGAAATAATGAATATATAAACCTTTGCAAGCTTCCCTCAAAATTAAGTCTTTTAAACCATGACAATTTGAATGAAGCAATATCAGTATGCAGATCAATCATTTGTAACCCACCCTCAGTGTATGGTTACACACAATGCTTCTTTTTACCTTTGTGGGGTTATCACTCCATAAAAACATACAACACAGCTTGTAGTTCATTGACAAAATTTAGAGATGGATCTGGCAAGTTTAATAATAAGTATGTTAGTTTTGATACAAGAGTTTTCATACCCAGGGGAGAGAGATCTCTCTTGCTCCACCTCCCTAATAGTCTTTTAATGTTATGCAACATTCCATGGAAATATATTTCAATCATCCTATTGAAGTCTAGGCAAAATTGAATGCCCCAAATCTCGAAAATCCTGGGGTTTCCAGGAAAGGTTCTCGTCATGCATATGGCTTGTGATTGAGTTTTTCTTACTTCCAATCCAAACTACTTTAATTGGAAATGAAATGAGGCAGGGAACAGTAAACAACACACAGCAAACAAGTGGGGTAGTTTTTGCTCCCATAAGGAAATCTAACACAGAGTACCTTTTATTCAAGACTGGCACAGCCTTTTAAACTTGAATAAAATCAGACAAATACAAAGATGAACAATCTAATAGTGGGGGGAACAAGCACAGGCCAACACCTAAATTGTCTTCATTGCTTATCGAGACATATAACTGCCTCCTTCCATTGGTATGGAGTTCACTCTAGTCTGTGCGCATGACCCGTTAACTAGCCTTCCATGATGCATGGTCTCTCTCTCCACCTTCCTATCCCCAACGACTTTCAGCCCCTTCCATCCTATGTAATGTTGTGGTCGGCAATTGTTTGCCACGCCTGACAGAGCCCCTTAGCCTGTCACACACCACACACACACAGTGAAACATGTTTGTAATGTTGTTAGCACGTACCATACCTAATGAAAAGCAAACAGGAGGAAATAATGAATGAATCCCATGACAAGCATCTAGCCTGGTTGTGTGTTGCGTGCCATACTTTCTAAAAATAGATTTATCTGCCCTACTACAAAATGAAAAAGATGCAATTTAGCATGTACAGAAGACGTTCAGCAGGGTTTTTTTGTATCTCTCCCCTCCTCACCCACACCCAGCCCCCCCCCCCCCTCCCCCCTCCCCTCCTTTTGGCTTTCTGCACAAATTTCGGAAATGTCTTGAAAACTCTGAACGTCTGCAATGTTTCAGATATTTGCATTGCATATTTATAGCTTGTTCAATGACTCGATTATGTGTAAAAGGGAAGGATAGTAATAAGCCATGTTTTATACATGAAACGCCTAAATGAATTCTTTTATCCTTAATCTGTCATATTTGCACAGTGCAGATTGTATAAACAAGAACTTGAAATTCCTAAACATCGTCATCATCTCCTGGGCCTGAGATTTGGATCAAACCCACCTGACGGATACTCATGGTAATTCTTGTGAGTACTCATTTTGTTTTCAAGTCTCAATCTATCTTTCATATGTTTTTCATGCATTTAATTCTTGTTGGTATTTTTTTTCAAATCAGAAAATACGTGGAAATTATTCGTTATTTAAATCTCCGTTATTTTGGCGTCAGATTTGTGCACTGAAATATTTTATAACCATTAGTAAAGTTAATTCATTTTAACATCATAAAGATGTCATGCCAAACTGATATCGAAAAACGGCGAAGGAAATCCAATGAAAGCAGGTCATGAGGTCGACGTGTGCGGTTCTCCTCTCGCACTTAAGAAGGCGCTTCACTGTAAAAATGAAAGCATATTAACAAACATAGAATCACTTAGTCACCAAACAAAAACAATGGTTCACAAAACTAGCAAACTAAAAAGTCACGCGCCATGCAATTGGGCCTCAGCAAGTCATTTGATCAGCTGCCGCTTGTTCTGACGTCATGAGGACCCAGACGTGACCAATAGTGTAATCGACACGGGCTATGCTCCAACACCCTCCTACTCTCCTAGTCGTTATCGCCATAGCCAAACTCGGTCGCTGCTGATTGGTCGTATGGCCGGAAGGAATGGCCAGTGTCTCTGTCATTTGCCACGCACTGGGCTGTGTAACTCTCTGTTCTTTTCGGCATTGACAGTGTCCTTGATGCCTCATGGCATCCCTGTTGCTGCTACCTTTTTATTCGATATACGTGGTCCCAAGGTCTACTTCCCTCAGACAAATATGCCACCCCACCCCACCTCCTGCTTTGCTTTTGCTACTGTCTGTCTGTTAAATTGTGAGCCATCTTATCCCACAGCACCTCTCTTTTCTCAAGCATATCATGAAAATCGTGAATGCAGATTAGTCTTATTCCCTACTGGTATTGTTTGAATTTGACTGTCATGTTTTTGTTTACATGATTTTCGTCTGGCCTACCCCATGGGTACCAGCACTTTTACATTCTTTGATGTTTGATATCCTCTAACACTGTGCAAGATGTCAACAAAATACAATGAGCAGACATGTCATAGTCTTATGTTTTGTTGGGGAGAGGATGATGAAAATTACAAAGGAACGCAGACCGCCAAAGTCTTGAGAAAACTTTCTAGTATATCGTTGTAGTCATCTTCATTATTTGTGGCTCTAATCTAGTTACTAATATTGACAAATTTCCTGTCTCCTCCTTTCTTACCACTGTTCTTCCATAAAGTTGATCCAGGTCGTTTTATATGCTTTCTTCAGCAGTTGGCAGTCTGTTTTGTTCAGATTCAACTACATTAAAACAACTAATTTGTTTGCATTTTTGGAATATTATTCCCAGCCCGTATTTACTGTTTATATTTTGTTGCAAACGATTGAACTCTGTTCATTCTGTACTTTTCTGTCCTGTTTCGAGTCTTCCCTTTGCACTCTAAATGCCAACATGATTCCAGCAGCAATGTCAGATTTGTTGGGCTGTTTTGTTTTGTCAGTGTTGGATCTGAGCTGATCTTGTGTACACCCATCTTGTGCTGAATATTTGAGAAGATAAATGGTTGCTTGTTCTTCTTTTTCTTTGTCATGAATATTGTTTCTTTTGGCTGAAGAAAACCTAAGAGGTCTAACGCGTTGTGTTTTGAATTGTAATTTGTTTGTCTCTGTTATCTGGTATATTTACTTTAAATTCCTTGTAAGATTTGATCTTGTGTAGTTTTATTTCTCACTTGTTTTTTTTTTCTAATAATGAGTGTCAGGGCTCTACATGATGTCACGGCCTAATCGTGTTTTACATAGCAAAAATCTTGCGTTGCTAATAGAAAATAACACCAGCCGTCTCTAAGACATGTTGGTCAAAGTGCACTCGATTCAAACAAATTCAGTGTATCCATCACTGTTCCACTTGGCATGTCTTGAAATCAGCTAATCCCCCAACCACTTCATATACACACATTTCTCTGTGCGTGTGCTTCAGGAATATGAACCTGTGCCAATACAAGACATTGGAAAGGACATTCCAGCCCATCAGTGTCACACAAAAACTTGGCACTTTTCTCCCCTAAGTTATACGATGATGTTGCACAATTTGACATTATTTACTTCGCTAACAAAAATGCTAGTTCTGGCCCGTGATGAAGACAAGTCCATAATGTTTTTGACACTGAAAGTACAGGGACGCTCATCACATTAGATGATAATTATTCAGACATAAAATAAAATAACATGGAACTGTCCATTGACTCTGCCCTAATGCCGCAATGTTTTTTTCTTTTTTTATTATTAAGCTTCCCCCCTTTACTCCCTCTTTCCCACAGAGAGAGAGAGAGAGAGAGAGAGAGAGAGAGAGAGAGAGAGAGAGAGAGAGAGAGAGAGAGATAACGAGGGGGGGAGGGGAGAGAGAGAGATTTCAGTTCACAAAGGAATAATTTGATAAAAAGCACTTGTAACTTATTATGCCAATCTTCAATAGAATCTTTGGAAAATCAATAACAGATCATGTTATGGCGATTTCTACAAGAATCATCGTTTTATTTTTTTTCAATGTTTACGTCATTTATGAATTATGAGCTGATCAGGAGCGTATTGCACATTAAACAATCTTCTGTTCATTGGCTGGCATGAGTAGAATCAAGCCTGCTTGTAGTCATGACATCACCTTCGTTTGGATACCTCACAGTCAGTGCAAACATCAGTCTCTCTGGTTCGCCTGTCTTGACGAAGAATGTCTCTGTCCCTGCACAGAAGGTCACTATGATCAGTTTCAAAGAAACAGGTCCTGATGAAGTAGACCTCAAGGTTTACCGTCATTGCACTGGATGTCATGATTCAGATGGCCGTGTCAGAAAAGAAAAAACTCTTGTCTGGTCCAGACTGTCGGACATTAAGTCTGATTTTGCTCATGTTGTCCAGGCTACAGTTCTTGTTTTTGTTATCAGAAGGCGATCTTGCATGAAAACCAAATCTGAATGCTTTAGACTGCTCCTCTCTTTTTTCCCTGAGCCTAAAGCACCTCACATGTTATCTGGTGGTTTATGGAACTGTTCTGTAGATCACTACGGCAGTTTTCATCACCACATGGCATGTAACCATCAGACAGAGTGCGAAGATGGACGGGATGAAACAGAGCACTGTCCCTTCAGTAGTTCTAGTTGCAAGGGCTTAGTGGCATTTTGTGATAGTTGCTACAAATTTGTGAAAAATCCTAATATTTCTGCAATATATGGAACTGATATTCTTGAAATTGGTAACATATTCTGCAATTCACTTGGGGGCAGGTTCAGGTTTCCACGGTGTATGTGTGATTGGCTTGGTCCCATTAAAAACATAACAAGGATGCATAGCTCGAGGCTGTTAGAGCTTTGGATGGGCGGCAGTTCCAACGATCTCTCACTGCCAAACATGTACAGGCATGAAGTTCTGAGTGGGCGTTCTGCCATTTATCATTTCAAAAGGACTGGGCCCTCCTGGGTGTTCATGACATAGGTGAGAAGGAGTGTTGGGCAACAACAAATGGTATTAGACTACACCATGCTTTTGATAGTTGTGTTTTAGGAAAGGTAAGCTTATTTAAAGGGTTAGTTTGTGAATTCAAGCCAAATAAGACTGAAAAAACACCCACATGATTCCAAAACGATTTCTTTGCACAGCACTTATATTTGGCACGCAGAAAAACAATACATTATGACGAAGTGCCCCCAAGGTCACATGACTCACGCTTTTCTGTTATGTGGCTCGAATCACTATAAAGGGTGCGGAGAAAGTCTTTTGGATTGTGATTATTCTGATCAATTGTCACTTGTAAATAGAATGCGGTCAGCAGATCATCTTGCCACGTTTCCTCCCACTTTAACGTGTAATGATGGGGTCACTTCATTGCCATATACACTGGTGTGTGACTTCATAACAGACTGTCAGACAAGAGCGATGAATTGGTCTGTGTGTATCCTGTTTGTACCAATACATTTACATGCAGTGATGGTGAGTGTTTGCCATTTAATTATGTATGTGATCAAATTTCCCAATGTCAAGATGACGCTGATGAAGACAATTGTAACAGATTTAGGATAATCCAGTTTGATGTTTCATGTATCCCAACTCCTACAGTTATCAATTTTAATGGCATCGACCATTTCATCCCAGCTGCAATGAAAGACAATGAGTCTTGTCCTGACAGCCACTACCGCTGCCCTGGCCTCGTCAATGACTGTCTGCCTGTCTATACACGTTGCAATGGAATATACGACTGTCATGACCAACAGGACGAACAGGGATGTGAAGGTCTGAAGTGTCCCGGATTTTTCAGGTGCAGAATGTCAACCGTCTGTGTACACAGTGACCACCTGTGTGATGACTGGCCTCACTGTCCAATGCGTGATGATGAATTTGTTTGTGGCTTGACCTGTCCAGTAGATTGCCTGTGTCAAGGCCACACATTCCTGTGTTTTAAGCCTTTCTCCACTGCACCATTCCCTCATCTCCGCTACCTGGATGCAACTGGATCAGGAATGACACTGTCTGATGTAAATAATCATGTTCGCCTCTTCAAGCTGATTCTTGCCAACTGTTCACTTATCTTCATACCTAAGCTCAACATGCCGAATCTAAGGATTCTTGACCTTAATGGCAATAACTTTCACTGCATCAATGTAACCAGTTTTGTAAGCTCCATAAATCTTCAGGCACTGTCCCTATCCCACAACCCACTAACTTTACTCTACACACATCCTTCTTCTGCTTCTCTGCAACATTCATTGACTGTAGTGGATCTCTCTTACACATTTTTGACAGAACTCAAACCCGAAGTATTTTCAGTCTTTCCCAACCTGTTGAAACTGATGTGACTTTTACTTTTTATCCATACTATTAGTGCAGATGGTTTTCAGTCCATACAACGCTTGCAAGAACTATATATGGATGGCAGTCCAGTGAAAACGTTTCCTCTTGATTTATTCAAGGAGCTCTCTCATTTACGGGTCATATCAACAACAATTACAGACTCTGTTGCAATGAAATACTACCCAGTTACTTTGATAAGGCATCATGCATTTCTCCAAAAGATGAGATTTCAACGTGTGAAGATTTAGTGCCATCATGGACATATCGTGTGTTTTTATGGCTTATCAGCTGCCTGTCCTTGACTGGTAACCTTTTCTGTTTGTGTATACGTCTGTTCAAAAGAGACCATGACCTCTACGACTGGGTTTAGTGTGTTTGTCACCAGCCTCACCATGGCTGACTTTCTCATGGGTGTTTACATTGCTATCCTTGGGGAGGCTGATGTACGATTCCGTGGCCGATATTTCCATTATGATGACAAATGGAAAACGAGTGCCACCTGTAAAGCAGCAGGTTTTCTGTCTCTGTTGTCGAGTGAAGTGTCAGCTCTGATTATCTGGCTATCACACTGGACCGCTTCATTGTTCTTCATTTTCCTTTTAGCACTTTACGATTTCAGAGAGACTCAGCAGGAGTGGCATGTCTGTTGACTTGGATATTGGGTTGGTCTCTAGCAATGATTCCATTGCTACCATTTACATCACACTGGGAATTTTACAGTCAGACAGGCGTTTGTATTCCACTGCCAACAATGAGGCATGCATTCAAAGGCAAAAAACTATTCTTTAAGTATTTTAATCATCTTTAACTGTTTTATTTTCTTATTGGTCTTTACTGGTCAAGTCCTTGTCTATTGGTCAGTACAAAACAATGCCTTAAAAATCAACACAACAAAGATATCACAGGATATGACCATAGCCAGACGATTAATTACTGTGGCAATGACTGATTTCATGTGCTGGGCGCCCATTGGAATATGTGGTGCTTTGGTATCAGCAGGTACTTCAATTTCTGCAGAAGTGAATGTGGTCCTGGCTATATTTGTTTTACCATTAAACTCTGCAGTAAACCCTTTCATGTATACATTCAACACACTGTCAGAAAAACGAAAAAAGTCCCAGGAAGCTAGACTTTTAAAGTTTTTAAGTTTACACACTGAATTAATTGCCAGCAAATAGGCCTGAAATATGTTGTGCAGTGCTACTTCATTCTATTGTATCGCAGTGCACTTGAAGAAATGACTCGAATGCGTATTAGTGTGATGGTGTTACGGTGTTATGGTGGCTCCGTTTCTGGCAATGCGGTATCATATCCATTGTGTGTGATGAACGTAAATCCTGTGATGTTGTCTTCACAGTATTGAATACCACTTCATGCTGCAGTCAAGGAAACTAGAGCCACTAGGTTAAGATGTACAAACCTATGGATGCGGGTGGCAGAAGACAATATGCAGCTTGTGTGCCAGTTATCACAACTCAAAGAAACAAAGGAACAGGAAAAGTATTCAGACCACTTCAAACATCTCTACCAGTAACAGTAGACAGTAAACTTCTGTCACTGAAAGAAATGAATGACTATTGTAAGTACAAAAAAAGCTCGAAAAGTGTGTAACATTTGTTCATCGGAAGCTAGATTCCGCAAAATAATGTATTGTTAGCAGAGCTGTTCACTGCTGGTTTTGAACTTAAATTATTACACCATGGCATGATTTTAAACGGGTATAGAAATGTACCAGGGTGTAGGGTACCCAGCTAACCCTTAATTATTCTACAGTCTGCTGAGGTGTGTCTTCAAATGCTAGAAGAATATTTCACAAACCTGGGAAAAAAAAACATAAAGAGAGCTTGGTAGCAGTAAGTCTTTAGTGGGAACCCCCATCCCTCTCCCCCTCAGACAATCGATTCGGCCCTGAACTCCTTACACTGAAAAAGGGCCAGGCACAACTAGGTCATTACTCATAAATGCCCTTCACCATACTAGCATGCTTCTCAGTCTACTGGATGCGAAATTGTTCTTCTCTGCTTCGTGTGACACGGTGTGTTCAATCGAAATTGTTTATTTCAGTGAATCTAAACGAAAAAGAGTACCTTGTCACATGTCACTGTTTCTGATGAGCAGTAGAGGTATCTTATATGAAAGGTCATCCATTCCATCCAGTAAATCCTGCTAGCATTCTCTTGATGTTGCAGCTGCTCCAGACTATGGTTTGGAACCCATTAGTGTAGAAACTCGTTGCTCGAGCTTCTATACGCATTGTGTGTTCCCTGTACCAACCATGTGAGCAGTCTTCTTAGTCAGTAGGCTATGTGTCCGTGTGTACTATCCGTCGGTTAACGTTACTTTGCTTGAAGTCAAGACAGGTCCCATCGTTTATCCTTCCCGCCAGAGTGAGCACGAAGGCTGATCTGATTTCTCTCATAAATTATGACTTTGTTTGAATTCGAGATAAGTCATATGCACATCTGGAATGTAGCGGATTGCAGGAAGTGTTATATGCCACGTTTCATCCAGCTGAGAATTCTTTTGGGGCGTGTCTTTCTACATAGTTCTTTGCCCTGTTGGCCTTGCTGGACTCCCATGGCATGCCTTTCTTTGTTCAACACCCTGCGTTAGTATGTCTCTCTCTGCGTTTCATATTGCCCCTGATCATTACTAGAGTTCTGTTATTCTCAGTCTCCATCTGTGGGTTGGTCTGTGTCCTGTTATTTCCTTCGACAGGAGGAATGTTCTATTTTCTGCCAGTCTTAAGTTTGAGCTAGACTGATCTCACAACCGTATCTCCCGAGTTATCATGCATTGTCAGTTATCTTGCAGGATGAATTCAATGGTACCTTCAGCTTTGCTTGACGGCTGCGAATAGCAGCTCTTCTGTCACCTTGTTACATTTCCTTGACCTTATTTAGGTACCCGATTAAGCTGGGTGGGCAGAGAGTATTTTGACACCGCAAAATCTTACATCAAGAGTGGTTCGAACTCACGAGTGATAGTCCCACAGACGAACACACTAACGGTTACTTTATGACACCCCCTCCCCCACCTCCCTAAACATGGTTCATAGCACTGTCACAACAACACAGAACAAATTCGTGAAGTATACGTTTAAAGCTTTTGTATCACCTGTAGATACTGTAGTAGCCCTTGCTCTGTGTCACAGGCTCTGGTGGCATTTTTTTTGTTGTTGCGCTTGATGGACAAATGCAGCTATGAAAGTATACAAATGTACACACACACACACACACACACACACACACACACACACACACAGAGAGAGAGAGAGAGAGAGAGAGAGAGAGAGAGAGAGACAGAGAGAGAGAGACAGAGAGAGAGACAGAGAGAGTATTTTTTTCTAATAATATCATACAAGGATAGTAGCACATTAGAACTCATGACCGTAATAGTAACCACAAAAAATGAGGACAACAGAAAGTACTGTGGAAAAAAAGAAACAAAGCATACACAAGCAGCAGCGTAAGGTGACTATTGCTCATTGGAATAATAAGCATTTACTCATGAAATGCAAATTTACATGAACATGCACGCTTACATACGTACGTACATGCATACGTACATACATACATGCATGCATGTATACATACATACATACATACATACATACATACATACATACAATACACATACATACTTACTTACTTACTTAATTACATACATACATATATACATACGCATATACATACCCACATACATGCATGCATACATACATACATACACACTTGCATTCATGTATTATACATGCATAAACTGTACCATCACCTACATGATGTAGACTCATATGCCTCAAGACTTCATGGTCTATACTTAGTACACAGATGAGCATTTTTTCAGCATTTGTTCAATTAATACAAGTGAAGAACAGTTTGAAATGACAATAGACAGTTTTTATTAGGGAATAACCGGAAACACCACGCGCGCACTGTCTCTTATTCTTTCCACTTCTAATTCACAACAACTTGACCCTCCTGCTTAGTGCCCCCCCCACTCCTCCTCCCTACCTCACCCCATCCTCTGCCTCCTCCTCTTCTTCTCTTTGCGTATGTCTACCCATTGCGAATGTTTTTTTTTTTTTTTTCAATTATGGGTGTTATTGCCTCATCATAGAAGCAAGAGTTATCCTTCCTGTTCATTATTCGATATTTACTTTTTGCCTCGTTTAAGTTTCCTTTTCATTTCAGTCAAACCGAGGCTTGCACTTGTTTCCATTGTGTCTGTTCTGTTTGTCAATGCTCAAACTTAAAAGACCATTCCGGTACTGAATAATCTTGATCTTTCTTCATTCATTTCTTCAGTTGTTTTTGCTGTGTGCATGTTTCATTTGAGGGGCGTGTACTAGTGGATCATAGTCCTCATGTTCAGCTCTACCCAACAGCATCTTCCTAATCATCACTATTACCCTTAAAAAAACAGGCAAATTTCACATACTTTTCTTTGATGACATAGGGGAATGTTGTGCCATTTGCAAACTCCAGATAAATTACCAGCAGGTGGTCCTCAACCATGCAATCGTGGTTCAAACACGATATTCAAGTTCTAGTTCCAATTGTCTCATGGATCAGTTTCAAAGTGCTCTCCATTCAATAGGTGACAAGACAAGTTTCCGTACCTGTACGTGTCCAGTCCCGTGGAATACGTGGTCATTGTGCCAATGTGTAGGCGAGGATTGAGAATGTAACTTTGTGCTGGACATGGCGTTCATAGATGCACAAGCAAACACATAGCTCCCATCCAAAAATCAGTCACGCTAAATCACTATGTCCTTGGGTGTGAAAACATAGTACCTGGACTTCATGCAGGATGGTGATTTACTAATGGGTTCTGCAGAAAGCTATGGAGGGGTAGAGGCTGTACCAGTAGTAGGCCTCTGTTGGTCATAGCTGACCATGGATAGAGTATATCCCACCTAATATTTAGCTATCTGTCTAGGCTGTCTGCTTGACCTGAGCAGCGTCGTCTGTGACTGTAGAGACGGATGCAAGAGTGGCAGTCTTTGTCACAGTGGTGACATTTGTATGTTGATACTGGTTAGTTGGGCTGTCATCCCCTTTCTACGGGCTCGTTTTTCTGCTGCAGCAGCTGTCAGTTTGTCTTCGCCAATCTGCAGCTATTTTTTGAGAGTGCTTCTCCAGCTGTTGCAGTCTTCCGCATGCCCCCCCCCCCCCCCCAGGACTCTGTGTTGATCTCAAGCGCCTTCACGTCTCTTTTGCAGACGTGTTTGTATCTCAGCTGTGGGTGGCCAATGCTTGTCTTTCCTGTGGCAAGCTTTCCATAGGGGACGTCTTTTGGGATGCGACCATCCTCCATGCGGTGAACGCGGCCCAGCCAACGCAGCCAGTGCTGTCTCAGCAGGGTAGACATGGTAGGGAGTACAGCGCGAAACAAGGCTCCGGTGTTGGTCACCTTGTCTTACCAGGAGATGCCGAGTACACGCTGGAGGCTTCTGAGGTGGAAGGAACTGAGCCTCTTCTCCTGACGAATATGCGTGGTCCATGTATCACTGCCATGCAGCAAGGCGCAGAGAATGCAGGCGTAATACACAGCCGCTTTGTGTTTGTGATCAGCTTGGGATTTGTCCACATTCTACGTGTAAAGCAAGCAAGTGTTGTGGCTGATCTCAGTCTCAAGGAAGAGGTCATCAATGATGTGGACCCAAGGTAAGTGAATTGATGGACTGCATCGAGCTCATCGTCATCAATGGTTATGGCTGGTGGTGACGGCGTGTCTTGACCCAGGACATTTTGTCTTTTATAGGCTGATAGTCAGACTAAAAGTCTTTGCAGGCCTGGGAGAAGCGGTCCATCAGCGACTGCAATTCCCACCTGGTGCGGGTCGCAATAGTGGCATCATTGGCAAACAGCATATCTCTTACGAGGGCTTTGCAGACCTCTGTCCTTGCTCTTAGGTTGGCAAAACTGAAAAGCCTGCCATTTGATCTGGTCCACAGGTAGAACTCCTCTTGCACTGTGCCGAATGCATGCGTCAGGAGGAGAGCAAAGAAGACCTCAAAGAGGTTGCGGGCAAAGAGAAATCTTGTTTGACTCGTTTGCTGCGTATGTCGAAGGGTATTATACTGCACAATCCCTTTCATGTTGGAGTGGATGGACTAAATTAAGGTGTGCAGTTTGGGGGGTTGGGGCAATCTTTCAGAGTGCCTAGAAAAGACCATCTCTGCTGACTAGGTCGAAGGTCTTGGTGAAGTCAATGAATGCGACATATAGGGGCATCTGCTGCTCTCTGCACTTCTCCTGGAGTAGGCAAAGGAGAAGACCATGTCTACCATGGACCTCTCTGCTTGAAAGCTACACTGTCATTCTGTGTAGACACGTTCAGCCAGCTTCTGTTGGAGGATCAGAAGGACCCGAGCATAGACTTTGCAGACGATGCTAAGAGGAGATATGCCTTTGTAGTTATTGCAGTCGCTCTCCTCTTGCCCTTGTTTTTTGACAGGGTGACAATCTTGGCATCTCTCGTGTCCGGCGATACAGCTCCCTCATTCTAACACTGACAGAGGACTGCGTGCAAAGGTGTAGAAGGGTTGTCTTCCATGTTTGACGAGATCTGGAGAAATGCCATCATTGCCAGGTGCCTTGCCTGATGCCAAGCTGTCAATGGCCTTGCTGAGTTCGTCCACGGTGGGCTCTACATCAAACTCTTTCCATGACTGGCATGCACTTGATGGCATCAAGGGCTGAGGAGATCACTGTATTCTCTCTGGAGTAGAGGTCGGAGTAGTGCTCCACCCATCTCTCCATCTGCTGAACGGGGTCATCGATAACTTCGCCAGTGAAGGTTTAGACGGGAACCGTCTTGCTCTGTGTTGGTCCCAGTGCCTTCTTGATGTCATCACAATCCCTCTGATGTTGCCTTTTTCAGCGGCTGTCTGTATCTCCTCGCTGAGCTCTGTTCAGAACTCATTGGCGCAGCGCCTGGCATTAAGCCTAAAATTGCTCCTGGCAGCCCTGAGGATCTGCAGGTTCTTCTGGTTTGGTGACCGCCTGTACCTAACGACTGTGGAGCGCTTGGCTTCAATAATTGGAGTCATTTCTAACGATCTGGCCTCAAACCAGTCGTGAGACCTTTCGACCTTGTGAACTGTTCCACAAGATCTGGCTGAGACATCTTACTGACGTCGATATAAAAGCCCCCTTGTTTCTTTGAGCAGTGGAACTTCTTTGGTCTCAGCCTGATCCCTGCAACATACCAGAGAGTGGTCCGTGTCGCAATCTGTGCTATGGTAAGAGCGAGTGTGGAGACAGCAGAGCATCATACCAGGATCAGACCCAGTTGGTGCCAACGCTTTGAACGCATGTTCTCCAGGAGACTGTGTTGATGCTTCGTCTCTTGAAGGAGTTACTGATGCACAGGTCGTGACAGGTGCAAAACTCAAGCAGTCGCTGTTCGATCTCATTCATTTTCCCTACTCCCCCTGAATATGTTCCTTATGGTAGATGCAAAATTTTCTTAGAACTCATCCTTGGCATCTGGAATGGTGGACAGAGTTGAAGCATATACGCTGACAAGGGTGAAGGCCTTCAGTGGTGCTGAGGCAGAGAGTCAGGAGTCACTCTGAGCCCCCGCTGTCTGGTTCTATCATACTCAGCAGGCTTGTTCTTTACAGCAAAACCTACTCCATTCACCTCTTGGAGCATCAGAGCACTTTCATTGCCAGAAGAAGTTGTAGTCCCTTTCCTTCAGGGTCCCTGTGTCAGTCAGCCGTGTTTCCTGCAGGGTGACGATGTCCATATTTAATCTCTTGAGTTAGTTATTTATGACAGCTGTCTTTCTAGTGTCGCTGATATCGTGAAGGTCTTGAGAAAGCCCAGGCATTTTAACTTGCAAGTTTTAGCACTGATCCCCTTTCTTGAAGTTTCCTTCTTGCCTGGCGCAGTAGTTTACGACCAGCGTGTCGGATGTGCTCCTTATGTCCATGCACCCAAAGAGGAAGCCAGGTCGTGGCGGGCAAGCGCCTTATTGGCTGGGGCTGCCCCAGCTTAGGCGGGCGGCAGCTGTCTAGTGAGATGCAAAGATCTCTCCCATCGTCGGAAAACACCCCTAGTGTCGCGCTTTACGCCAATTGAGCGCTGACTTAAAACCAGTGTCAGTTGCTTCCCGTGTTGTGTCGACGAAAGTACCGAAGCTGGAGTGTCCTCTGGATGGATGCACAGATGTAAGTCTGGGCATTGTAATATGGAGGACAAGTTGTTGCCCAAGCAGCTTGCTCCCTCCCCCCCCCCCCCCACACACACACACTACACCCTCGCTGACGAATTTAAAGGAACAGCAGGGCTGATACAGTTTGGTGCTAGCACGGTTGCAGGAGCTGCCTGAGTGTTAGAAAGTTTGCCATCCAACTACCGTTGGGGATTCACTCCGATTTTTTTGGTAGGGTTTATTTCCTTAGCTATGGTGCCGATTTAGTCGCCAACAAATGTAAATAAGAAAGAATGCTATTCCACCGGAACAGCGTAAAAGAAAAATAAATCTGTAGAAAAACGCAAAACTCATGACCACATTACATTCTGATAGTGTGTGTGTGTGTGTGTGTGTGTGTGTGTGTGTGTGTGTGTGTGTGTGTTGCGTGCGTGCATGCGTGCATGGGTGTGTGCGTGCGTGTGTGTGTGTGTGTGTGTGTGTGTGTGTGTGTGTGTGTGTGTGTTTGAAAGGCTTAAAGAAGTGTGAAGTTTGTATAAGCCTGTAGTAGCTGTGCATGTGTGTGTATGTGAGTCTTAGAATGTGCATATATGCGTGGATCACACTGCATATATGCCAACGTGTTTAATGCCAACTTTGCAAAAGATGTGTCGCAGAGGACGAAATGTAACACCAAAATAAACACAACTGCAATTTCCTCGAAGATCATTGACTTCTGTCCAAGTGTAGTCTATTTCCTGAATCAAAGCAAAACAAACATCGTTTTTCTAGAGGCCAATCGTTCAGTGTGTAGAACTTTTCATTCTGTACAGTCTAAAAGACAGCAAGTTATGTTTGGTGTATGTGAGCAATTCACAACTTACTGTGAAGTCCCATGTACATGTACCGGCTGGTAGGTATGCTAGAGCTCATGTCAAACGACTATCAGTGTGTGGCCCCCGAAACTGGATAATAACCCTTGACAGATGTGAAAACAGGGGACTTTTAGTATGGATGTTATCGACAAAAATAATTTGCAGAGACCATAAATTTGACGACATCTTTTTTCGTTCGACCAAAAACTGTTTGCGTATACTATCTGTTAACAATTCTCTGGGTGAAATTGATGTAAACGAAATGAATGTCATAAATATAATCATCCAGCATACCTCTAATGATCATGGATATGTGATTGTACCCAATCTTCCTGGGGCAACGTATATTTCAGAACTGAAAGCACCCGTCATAAGTGCCATTATGATGATCAGTATCATACAGGCGTATCAGCCTTATCACTGTGATGGTGACTGGCTGTTAAAACTGACGTACAGACAGCCAGTCAGATGGAACCAAACAGTCTCACATGTCTGCCTAGACTGCTTCTCTCCAGCTTCTGTCTTGGTCACCTCATGTCTGCAGATGGCGTTTCGTAACACGAAACGTGTTCATTCGTATCTGAAAATATATTTTGCCTTTATGTCTGTTAATGATCAACCCCAGCCTCTGCCTGAAGGTTTGTTCAACTGCTCAGTAGGGCATTATGCTAAATTTGAAGGCCACCTGCATTGCAATCAGAAGCCAGAGTGTGAGGACGGGCGTGATGAAACAGGACACTGTCCCTTCAGCAGTCCTAAATGCCAGGGTCTGGTGGCTTCACGTCACAAATGTTTTAAGCTTGTCGTCGTAGAGCAACCCACACCTTTGGCATTATTGTCTCATAATTGCCAGGAAATTGGGGGAACGCTATCATCAATAAAATCGAAAGAGGAAAAGAGGGACTCCATGCATATTCTGAATAAATTCTTCACTTGTCTCTGGTTTTAGGTTACATCTCAGGATGGAAAGATGTACATTTCATGTACAGCAGATTTAGGATGTGGTCTGACAACACGTTGGTCTACCACATGAATCATTTGAGAGAAACGGTGCCGTATATTCCTGCTAGAACTGTAAAGTCACTGAAGTTTGATTCGTTGTGTTTTTGTCAGTCTTCTATCAGTATTCATAAAGTAATTTCTCCAAATGCTCTGTGTGAAATAAAACTGCAGTCCGTCCATCCCTCAGGAGTTGCACTGGCTCCCTTCCACTCCTTTCAACTCATCAACAAACAAACAACACTGCAGAGGTTATTCGTTTGTCCAAACAATCACACATTTCACATACGTTTTTGTCTTGTCATCACGACAACGCCTGTGGGGAATCGAGATATTCTCTCTTTTGCAAATATCTCAATGTAACTGAAGATCATATGTGTTAATACTAATGTTAATTCGGAAACAACATTAACCAGCTACGCCATATTTAAATGTGATGGAGACATCATACCAATACAATACACACTGGTGTGTGACTTCTATCAGGACTGTTCAGACAACAGTGATGAGTTATTTTGTAGTAGCCATGTGAAGGCATGATGGATTTACGTGCTTCAATAGCCAGCATGTATTAACAAGCCAACGATGTAACGAGTACTCAGACTGTGTGGACGATTCCGACGAGATGAACTGTCCGGGGGAGAGATGAAACTAGGTTACTACTGTGTTCAGGTCAACGATGACTGCAAAACTCGTCGTCTTTACATTAATCTGGACGGCACTGGATATTTTACCTATCATGTCATGGACACTGACTATTTTTGTCCCAGCAGCCATTACCACTGCACAATTGATTCACTACTCTGCCTTCCTGTCTATACTCGATGTAACGGATTTTCTGATTGTGTTTATGGAGAGGATGAACAAAATTGTGAAACACCAACTTGTGCTGGCTTCTACCAGTGTCGGACATCTAAAGTCTGTGTGCATGGAGATCATCTTTGTGACGGCTGGGGTCAGTGTCCTCAGCGAGATGATGAACTTCTGTGTGATTTTGTCTGTCCTGAAAATGTCTGTGTCAAGGTTATGCCTTCATGTGTAGAGAGGTTTTTTCCTGTTGCATCCTTCCCACAGCTTCGGTATGTGGATGCTGCAGGCTCCGAAATGTTGTTGAGTGAGTTCATCAGCAATTCATATCTTGTTTTTCTCAATCTATCACACTGTTCGCTCGCTAACATCTCGGATGTTAACTTTCCTAACCTACTAACCATTGATCTCTCCAACAATCGCATACAGACTCTGAATATAACAGATTTACTTAATTTTCAAAGTTTAGAGAATATACTCCTAAGACACACGACCCTATGAGTCAAATAAACAATCGTTTCTTGAAGAGAATCCATTACAAATTGAGACAGGGGATTTTTCGCAAACGCAAATTGAAGCAGTAGGTGATCTATTATATGTATATATATTCCTCGTTTAAAGTATCTGAATCTATCTTTTTCTGCCATCAAAACCATTGGATCTATGGGATTCAAAAAATCCCACAGTTGACTGAACTGGATATAAGAGGGAATCCCGTGATAAGCTTTCCTTTCGACTTGTGGTCAAGATCCAGTCACTTAAACAGAATATTTTCATCAAACTACAGACTATGCTGTGGACACCTGCTTCCTGTCCACTCCAGTCAATTAACATGTGTGACCCCCAGACCGCACTCCCTTCATGTGCAACACTTGTGCCAAATGAACTGTACAGTATTTTCTTCTGGTTGTTTAGCACAGTTGCCATTCTGGGAAACTTGCTTTGCGTTTTCATTGTTCCTGTAACCAAGAGCATGTTAAGAAGCAGCTTTTTGATGTCGATGACTCATCTCTCCAGTTTTCTAATATCGGTATGGGAATTCATGTCAGCATTACTGTAGCAGCAGACAAGATGTTTCAAGATAAATACATCCAAAATGAGAATGCGTGGACAAAAATAGTGCGGTTTGCAAAGTGGGCTGGTTTTCTGTCCTTTCTGTCCAGTGAAGTGTCGATTTGGATCATTTGGTTCATCGTTGTGGATCACGTGTTGGCACTTTGGTTCCTGAAACGTTCGTGGAAAGATAGTATGAAATTTTCATCCATAGTTTGTACATTAATCTGGATCCTTGGAACCTTGTTGGCAATGGTACCTTTTCTTCCAGGACTGTCGCACTGGGGACTTCGTGGTCAGTCTGGTCTTTGTCGTATGTATGGCTTTGTTTGATCATATTTACTCCAGCCAAGCATTTCGGTGGTTTACAGTCTGTATAGTGATGAACTTTACCTTGTGTTCAATGATTGTGGCGAGTCAAGTTCTCATCTCCAAAGTAACGCCAAAGTACAGAATACAACTTGATCCAGCAAAGAGACTGTACCATGCATCAGTTCAGCTGATAGGAAAAATAGTAGTAGTAACGAATGTTTGTTTTGCTGGTTTTCATTCGGACCAGTTACAGTAATGGCTTCAAACGGTGTGTCTCCATTTACGCAGATTCATGATGCTCTGACTGTGTTTATGTTACCTCTAAACTCTGCTCTCAATCCAGTTCTGTACTTGTGGAATGTGGCCAGAGAACGACGGGGTCAAGCGACAGAAAGGAAACTGTTACACTTGTTGAGATCACGACTTGCTCAGCCAGGAGTCAAGAAAAATGTGTAGCGAATGAGTAAATACTGTTAATTAGATACCTTCATGTTTTCCCCTAAACTCTCTCTCTCTCTCTCTCTCTCTCTCCTCTCTCTCTCTCTCTCTCTCTCTCTGTGTGTGTGTGTGTGTGTGTGTGTGTGTGTGTGTGTGTGTGTGTGTGTGTGTGTGTGTGTGTGTGTGTGTGTGTGTGTGTGTGTGTGTGTGTGTGTGTGTGTGTGTGTGTGTGTGACTATGCATGTGGATTTGCTCATTTCATGAAATGAGCGTGATATTTTGCATATTTCAGAAGGGACGAGATATATTTGACATCTATTCGTACTGGCAATGTGTAATGTGTATCATAATCAAAATGTTTTAGCTTCTACATTACATGGGCATGTCAGCTTATTTTGTAAACTTTCATGACAATGAAATGTGTGTGTGTGTGTGTGTGTGTGTGTGTGTGTGTGTGTGTGTGTGTGTGTGTGTGTGCCTGTACGTATGCGTTGCGCGGGCGCGCGCGCGCGCGCGCGTGTGTGTGTATATCTGCATGTGTGTGCATGTCTGCATGTGTGTGCGTGTCTGCATGTGTGTGTGTGTGTGTGTGTGTGTGTGTGTGTGTGTGCGTTCGTGCGAACGTGTATACGTACGTGCGCGCATGCGTGCTTGTGTACGTGTGTGCGTACGTGTGAGTGTGTGTGTGTGTGTGTGTGTGTGTGTGTGTGTGTGTGTGTGTGTTGTGTTGTGTTGTGTTTTACATGCTTACTAGCGCGTATTTCCAGTTATATTTTGTAATTTTAGAAGTGGAATCTTGTTTCTAAACTGTGCACCCACGTTGTGCCTATATTGAGCATAGTGACTGAACGTTTCAGTTTCAGTTTCATCAGGGAGGCGTCACTGCGTGTGGACTTGTCCATAGACGCTACACCACCACCTCCGCAAAGTATTGAGACCACACTAGGCATGATTTGAAGCTGATGGATAAGTGAATTAAATGAATTAACAACTATGATGAGAGAGTTTGAAGAAGAGGGTCTCGTGGCTACGACTTAGCAGACGACTGACCTACGCAGTAGGCCCAGTGCGCTGGTCAGACCTTGAGTGTTTACCTGACATTAGTTTCTTTTTTTTTTTTTTTTGTATGTGTGTGTATGGATGTATGTGTGCATGTGCATGTGTGTGTGTGTGTGTGTGTGTGTGTGTGTGTGTGTGCGTGCGCGCGCGTGCGCATGCCTGTGTGCGCGCTTGTGTGTGTGTTTGTGTATGCGCACGTGTGTGTGTGTGTGTGTGTGTGTGTGTGTGTGTGTGTGTGTGTGTGTGTGTGTGTGTGTGTGTACGCACACGCGTGTGTGTGTGCTTGTATGTGCCTGCATGCAAGTGCGCGTGTGTGTGCGTGTGCAAAAGTGCGTGTGCATATGTGTGTGTAATTTGTGGATTTGTGTGAGCATACACACGTATCCGCACATGTATATAAGATTGTCCCCTGCAGTTTTTACTGTTTGCACAATGCTTTTAGTTTTTCAGCAACTTTTTTCCTCTCCACATTTTCGTTTCGTTCCATTTACTACCCTTTGCTGGCTGCTTTGGGGGTGCTGTTGGATTCTTTTTTGAGCCCTTGGTGGTGAGAACACCCACACATTATGGACCGTGGTGTGTCTCTATTATTTGACACCAAGGGCACAGACACAATCAGCCGTGTCTCCCTGATGAGTCCAATCCAGCGGACGAAAGGCCTAGGAACAGGCAATACAAATAGATCTGCCTTCAA